>JAKVIS010000662.1:0-57411 GCA_033119425.1 Bufotes viridis | reverse complement strand
TGCACGAACACCAAATATGTGGTCATAAACTGCTGTATGAGCCCAAACTGCAGAGGCGCAGAAGGAAAGGAACGCCATATGGTTTTTGGAAGGCAGATTTTGCTGGACTGGATTTTTGACACCATGTCCCATTTGAAGCCCCGATGCACCCCTAGGTAGAAACTCCATAAAAGTGACTCCATCTAGAAACTACACCCCTCAAGGTATTCAAAACCAGTTTTACAAACTTTGTTAACCCTTTAGGTGTTCCACAAGTGTTATTGGCAAATGGAGATGAAATTTCCGAATTTCTATTTTTTGTTACCTTGTCTCAAAAAAAGTGTAATATAGAGCAACCAAAAATCATGTTTACCCTACAATAGTACCAACAAAACTGACACCATTTACCGTAGTTTCCAAAATGGGGTCCATTTTGGGGAATTTCTACTGTAGGGGTGCATCAGGGGGGCTTCAAATGGGACAGTGTCAAAAAACCAGTCCAGCAAAATCTGCCTTCCAAAAACCATATGGCGTTCCCTTCCTTCTGTGCCCTGCCGTTTGCACAAATACCCCATATGTGGTCGTAAGCTGCTGTATGGCCAAACAAAGAGAACCATGGCAATAAATATTGAGTTTTGTTTGGCTGTTAACCCTTGCTTTGTTACTGGAAAAATGAATTAAAATGGAAAATTTGCAAAAAAATAGCTGTTTTGGGACCGGTTTATTTTTGTTATTTACATAGTTGAACTGACAGGTTAGATTGTGTGCTATTTCTATAGAGCAGGTTGTTACGGACACGACAATACCAAATATGACTACTTTTTGGGGTTTTTGTTCCAGTTTTACATAAAGCATTTTTGAAAAAAATTATTTTTAGTGTCTCCACATTCTGAAAGCCATAGTTTTATTTTATATTTTTGGGCGACTGTCTTATGTAGGGGCTCATTTTTTGCAGGATGAGATGGCGGTTTAATTGGCACTATCTTGGGCACCATATGACATTTTGGTCGCTTGCTATTACACTTTTTGTGATGTAAGGTGACAAAAATGGCTTTTGACTACCGTATTTTTATTTTTTTGCTGTGTTCAGCTGAGGGGTTAGGTCATGTTATTTTTATAGATCAGGTTGTGACGGACAGCGGTGATATATAAATAAATAAAAGTATACATATTATGTAAGTTTTACACAATAATATTTTTAAAACAAAAAAAAAAAAATCATGTTTTAGTGTCTCCATAGTTTGAGAGCCATATATGTAGGGGCTCATTTTTTGCGGGATGAGATGGCGGTTCGAATGGTACTATCTTGGGGTGCAGATGACTTTTTGATAGCTTACTATTACACTTTTGTGATGTAAGGTGACAAAAACATGGCTTGTTTGACAACGTTTTTATTTTTATGTTTAGGGCGTTCATCTGAGGGGTTAGGTCATGTTATATTTTTATAGAGCAGGTCCTTACGGACACGGCGATACATAATATGTATACCTTTTTTTATTTATTTTGGTTTTACACAATAATATCCTTTTTGAATAAAAAACAAAACAAAACATTTTAGTATCTCCATAGTCTGAGAGCCATATATTTTTCAGTTTTTAGGCAATTGTCTCAGGTTGGGTATAATTTTTGCGGGATGAGGTGACCGTTAGATTGGCACTATTTGGGGGGTCATATGACTTTTTGATCGCTTGCTAATACACTTTTTGTGATGTAAGGTGGCAAAAAAATGGCTTTTTGACAAAGTTTTTATAATTTTTTTTACAGTGTTTACTTGAGGGTTAGGTCATGTGATATTTTTATAGAGCAGATTCTTACGGACGTGGAGATACCCAATATGTCTACTTTTTAATTTTTTTACATTTAACACTAAAGCATTTTTGAAACAAAAAATCATGTTTTAGTCTGAGAAGCATAGTTTTTTATTTTTCGACCAATTGTTTTAGGTAGGGGCTCATTTTTCGTGGGATAAGATGGCGGTTTGATTGGTACTATTTTACTGAGGCAAACGCCTTTTTGATAACTTTGTATTACACTTTTAGTGATGTAGGTGCCAAAAAATGGCTTATTTACACCATTTTTGGGTTGTTTTTATGGCGTTCATCTGAGGAGTTCAGTCATGTGATATTTTTATAGAGCAGGTTTTTACGGACGGGGCGATAGCTAATATGTGTAGTGTATTTTTTTTTAATTTTTATTCAGTGATGTGTTTTTCATTTTTACTTTTTATATATTTTTGACCCAGACCCACTTTGTTCTGAAAGATCCAGTGGATCTGGTGTCTGTATAATACAGTACACTATATAGTGCACTGTGCTGTATTTTGTACTTTACAAAGTCTGAATAGACCTTTAGCAGGTCTATTCAGACTTTCAGCACCATGGAGAGCAGGGCGGCTTCTGAAAGCGTCCTGTCTCCATAGCAGCCATCACCCGCAGCCATCAGAAAGCAGCGGGTGATGGATGGTGAGGAGTGTAGCCCCCTCCCTCTGTGATCCCATCCTGTTGGGGGCTGCAAGGCACAGCAGCCCCCGATGGGAAGAGGGAGGAGCTCCCTCCTGTTAACCCTTCCATACCGCGGTCCGTGCGGACCGCGGTATAGAAGAGTTAAGCGGCTGGCATCTGTGTGGCAATGTGCTGACACTCTGATAGATCCACTAGACACCTGGGAAATATTACAGAGTAGGTGGGCCTCCCGCAACCACCCCCTGCACCCCCGCCGCCATAATATGATTGGGAGCTGCAGGGGGGTTAAGATCAAGACTTTGGGGGCATTAACTCTCTGATCCCGCGGTCGATCAGAGATCGCACTAGCGCTGCAAACCGCAGGTCTGAATTGACCTGCGGTTTGCAGCGACTACTCGGGGGGGTCACAGAACCCCCTGGGCATTGTAACAAGGTACCTGCTGAATGATTTCAGCAGGTACCTTGTTCCGATCACTGCCAGCTGAGCAGCAGGGATCGGAACAACTCATGACGTGCCGGTGCGTCATGTGTCCATAAGGACTCAGGAAACATGCCGTACCGGTACCTCATGTGTCCTAAAGGGGTTAAAGTGCCAGTGCAAACCGATGGAATCACAATAAAAGCGGGGCTGTGTAAGGGCTAATTTTTTGTGGGACAAACTGTTTTCAGTGATACCAATTAGAAGTGTGTGCGACTTTTTAATAAATTTTATATAAAAAAAAAAATGATTGGTTAGTTGAAGTGACAAATAATTGCAAATTGGCTGTTTATTTTTTTCCCTTTACGCCATTTACCAGAAATATTGTTATATTTTAATTGTATGGGCATTTTTCGCACATGGCAAAGCCCATGATATTTATTTTTTGGTTAAGTATTTTTATTTTAACCACTACCTGACCGCCTAACGCAGGGATGCTTCCTGCAGGCGGCCGGGTTATTCCTCCTTGACGCATCGGCGTGTCATCTCGCGAGATTTCCTGTGAAGGCGCACATGCGCGCGTTCACAGCACCGTGCAACAGACAAGTTATACTACAGCCTGCCAGCAATAATCATTCGCTGGCAGGCTGTAGATGTAAAATAAATCGCATCAAATAGGTATATCAGGCGCTGTTTTGTCAACAGCGTCTGATATACCTGCTACCTGGTCCTCTGGTGGTCCTATTTACTTGGATCGACCACCAGAGGACACAGGCAACTCTGTAAGTAGCACCAAGCACCACACTACACCCCCGCCCCTGTCACTTATTAACCCCTGATCACCCCGTCATTGATCACCCCCTGTAATCTCCATTTAGACGTCCATGTGTTTTGCGGATCCACAAAACGGCAATGTGACCCCATTTTAGAAACAAGACACCCCAAGGTATTCTGTGAGGGGCATGGCGAGTTCATAGAAGATTTTTTTGGCATAAGTTAACGGAAATTGATATTTTTTTCCCCTTACAAAGTTTCATATTCCAGTAACTTGTGACAAAAATAAAAGCTACATGAACTCACCATACCCTCACGGAATACCTTAGAGTGTCTTTTTCTAAAATGGGGTCACGTGTGAGGTATTTATACTGCCCTGGCATTTTAGGGGCCCCTAAAGCGTGAGTAGTTTGGAATCCAAATGAGTAAAAATGCCCTATGAAATCCTAAAGGTACTCATTGGAATTTGGGCCCCTTTGCGCATCTTGGCTGCAAAAAGTGTCACTCATGTGGTATCGCCGTACTCAGGAGAAGTAGGGCAATGTGTTTTGGGTTTTACATATACCCATACTGTGTGTGAGAAATATCTCTGTAAATGACAACTTTTTAAATTTTTGTATACAAAGTTGTCAATTTACAGAGATATTTCTCTCACCCAGCATGGGTATATGTAAAAATATACCCCAAAAAACATTGCCCTACTTCTTCTGAGTGCGGCGATACCACGTGTGTTACTTTTTGCAGCCTAAGTGTGTAAAGGGGCCGAAAGTCCAACGAGTACCTTAAGGCTTTACAAGGTTGCTCACAATTTAGTCCCGCCCAAAATGCCAGAACAGTAAAACACACCCCACAAATGACCCCATTTCAGAAAGTAGACACCCCAAGGTATTCACTGAGGTGCATAGTGAGTCCGTGGGAGATTTTTTTTTTGCCAGAAGTTAGCAGAAATGGAAACTATTATTTTTCCTCAGAAAGTGTCATTTTCCGCTAACTTGTGAAAAAAATTAAATCATACATGAACTCGCCATGCCCCTCCGCGAATACTTTGGGGGTATTTACTACTATCCTGGCATTCTAGCACCTCAAGAAACATGACAGGTGCTCAGAAAGTCAGCTGCTTCAAAATGCAGAAATTCACTTTTTGTACCATAGTTTGTAAACGCTATAACTTTTGCGCAAACCAATAAATATACACTTATTGGATTTTTTCTTATCAAAGACATGTAGCACAAATTCTGACACAAACTTGTATAGAAATGTAATTATATTTGAACAATTTTATATTTGAACCAGAAAAAGTTAAAAATACACTTTTTGAAAAAATTGCGGTCTTTTTTGATTAATATCAGAAAAACGAAAAATCTCAGCAGCAATCAAATAACACCAAAAGTATTGTGTTTGTGAGAAGAAAAGGAGGTAAAATTTATTTGGGTGGTAAGTTGTATGACCGAGCAATAAACTGTGAAATTAGTGTAGTGCAGAATTGTAAAAAGTGGTCTGGTCATTAAGGGGGTTTAAGCTAGGGGGGCTGAAGTGGTTAAGTTTTTAAAAAAATAATTATATTTGTAAAAACTTTAGTCACCTTGGGTGACTATAACTTGCAATCATTAGATTGCCCATTGTGTTCATTGATGGCTATATAGCCATCATTGAACACTTCATTTGGAATATAACAATACCATGCTGCCACCTATATTGGTATGTATTGGTAACTCCCTGAGGAAGGAAAACGTTAATTGTCCGAAATGCGTCCGAGGTCCTCTGGCAGCTGCAGCACACCGGTAGCTGCAGGAGTGACATCACGAGCCGGCTCAGAGACGCGCACACGATCCCTTACCACCAGCAGCTCAGCGCCACCGGCCGGGGCACGAACCGCAAGAAATACATTTTCTAACAGCACAGTCGCTAGTCAGCTGCGGCAGAAATCCAACCCTGAAGACTGCTTTGATCGGGCACACAGCGTATAATCAGGTAATACAGCTGTATAGACGAGATCTGAGTAGTTGTATGGTCCTTATCTGCAGTGGTGGTCTGTTTCCTTGTTTTGGTACTGAGTGGTTTACAGCGTGCGCAAATTCTGGTGATTATAGGGTTGGCGCGGTATATGACACTTATTTTTAGCCTGATTCAGTTGGTGGTCCAGTCCACTGATATATACTGCTGCCTGCGATTAGCACTAGAGCAGAGAGTACGCTACAGTGTGTTTTAGTGTCAATTATGATTACCAACTAACAGCTCAGCTTTCCCAGGGTCAGTGAGGAGCGTAGCACTACTAGATTTTCACTGCTCAAATGCTGTGGTCACAATTGACCACAGCATCTTAAGTGTTAAACGTCTACAATGCGCATTATCGCCCATTGAAGACATTAGCTCTGTGTCTCTGCTGTTTAAATAGCCATAGCCTCTGGTTTTTGCTGTTTTTAAAGTGATGACTTTGCCATACATGTACAGCGTGGTTGTCAAGGGTTAAAAGGGAGTGGTGGTGCTGTAAATCATTGTATTCTAATAACCCCTTAAGGACTCGGCTCTATTTCACCTTAAGGACTTGGCCATTTTTACTAATCTGACCAGTGTCACTTTATGTGGTGTTAACGTTAAAACGCTTTTTCTTATCCAGGCCATTCTGAGATTGTTTTTCGTCACATATTGTACTTCATGACAGTGGTAAAATGAAGTCGAAACATTTCATTTTTATTTATAAAAAAATCAAATTTACCAAAAATGTTTCAATTTCTCTACTTCTATAATACATAGTAATACCGCCCAAAAAAGTTATTGATTTACATTCCCCATATGTCTACTTCATGTATCGATCATTTTGGGAAAGCCATTTTATTTTTGGGGACGTTACAAGGCTTAGAAGTTTAGAAGCAAATCTTGAAATTTTTCAGAAATTTTCAAAAACCCACTTTTAAAATCGACCAGTTCAGGCCGGAAGTCACTTTGTGAGGCTTACTTAATAGAAACCACCCCAAAATGACCCCATTCTAGAAACTACACCCCTCAAGGTATTCAAAACTGATTTTACAAACGTCATTAACCCTTTATGTTTTCCACAAGAGTTAATGGCAAATGGAGATAAAATTTCAGAATTTCGATTTTTGGGAAAATTTTCCATTTGAATCCATTTTTCCAGTAAAGCAAGAGTTAAAAGCCAAACTCAATATTTATTGCCCCGATTCTGTAGTTTGCAGAAACGCCCCATATGTGATCGCAAACTGCTGTATGGCCAAACGGCAGGGCATAGAAGGAAAGGAACACCATATGGTTTTTGGAAGGTGGATTTTGCTGGACTGGATTTTTGACACCATGTCCCATTTGAAGCCCCACCGATGCACTTTATTTATTTTACTTTAACACAATAATAGCATTTTAGAAAAAAAAATATAATTATGTTTTAGTGTCTCCATAGTCTGAGAGCCATATTTTTTTTTTATTTTTTGAGGCGATTGTCCTATGTAAGGACTCTTTTTGCGGGATGAGATGGCGGTTTTATTGTCACTATTTTGGAAGGCATACGCCTTTTTGATCACTTGGTATTACACTTTGTGATGCAAGGTGACAAAAAATGGTTTTACACCTTTTTAGTTTTTTTACGGTATTTGCGTGAGGGGTTAGGTCATGTGATATTTTTACGGACGGCGATACCCAATATGTGTAGTGCATTTGATTTTTAATTTTTATTCAGTGATATGCATTTTTCTTATTTTTATTTCACTTTTTGACATTTTATTTTGACCCAGACGCACTTGGTTCTTGTAGATCCAGTGGATCTGGTGTCTATATAATACAGTAAGTACACTATATAGTGTACTTACTGTATTTTACTTTACAAAGTCTGAATAGGCTTTAGCAAAAGCCTATTCAGGTTTCAGTATCATGGAGAGCAGGGCGCTTCTGAAGCGTCCTGCTCCCCATGGTAACCATCACCCGCTGCCATAACAGAGCAGCGGGTGATGGATGAGGAGGAGGAGCTCCTCCTGTAGAGGACTGGAGTAGTTATTTTCCCTGGTGAAGCTGCCATCAGACTGTTTGGGACATGTGAAAAATGACTGAAGGAAAGGTAAGCACTACCATGAGTCCTATGTCATGCTAACAGTAAAGCATCCTGACACCAAGCTTGTTGCTTGTCATCCAAGGGAGTGGGTTCACTTAGTTTTGCCTAACACTGACATAAATAAAGAGTAGTATGAAAACCTCCTCCAAGAGCAACTTCTCCCAACTACCCAGGAGCAATTTGACAGGGATTTTTTTGCATGATGGAGCACCAAGTCACAAGTGATTAGTGGCACTGAAACAAAACATTGAAATTTTGGGTCCCTGGCCGAAAACTCCCCAGATTTTAGTCTCATTGAGAACCTGTCGTCAGTCCTCAAAAAGCAAGTAGACAAACAGATAGTGATAAACTCCAAGCACTGATCAGGCAAGAAATGGTAGCCATCAATCAGAATCTGGCACAGAAGCAGATTTCAGCATGCCAGTACAAATTTCAGAAGTCTTGAAAAGAAGGGTCAACATTTTAAATAGTGAGTATTTGCATAATTTTCCACAACACAATAGGTTATAAGCCCAAAAAATTAAAATAATTGTTTATTAGGTATCCCCAATTCAAATTTTAAAATGTAACCTTTAATCAAAAATAAAACTGCCACGATTGTGAGTTTAAAATTATAAAATTCCCGCATGATATATATAAAGGATATTGTGCGGGTGAATAGATAGGGTGAGCAGATCTAAATATATCTGGCTAGTGTCCCAATGATGGAATGCCGTTTTGCCAATGTGATTCCTGGCAAATATTAGTGTGCCAAAAAGCTTTGTGTGCAGCACTTTATAAGGCACCTACTAACCCCCCATCGCTTACTATCGATGTAACTCAGTTGCAACATTTAACTCACTAGGGAGAGCGAGGTGTTCAATTTGCTGACATGAGCGCTATGTTATCTTGCCCAAAATTACAGCTTCCTATGGCCTTATGCAGAGATAAACCTCTTTAGTCTAAGGTCTAAAGAACCTGCTTGAACAAGGGACCCCCAATTAATCACACACTCCTTAGTGATAGTAGACCTGATTTCCCTGTTACTCGCTCCACATTCATTCAACAATTGAATCCTATCTATATTAACCAGTCCCATTTTGATTACTGTAATACGTTACTAATTAGTCTCCCCTAAGCAGACTCTCCCCTCTCCAATCTATCCTGAACACAGCAGCTCACCCATCTGTCTGACCGCTACTCCAATGCCTCTACCCTGTGCCAATCATTGCACCGGTTGCCCATACACTACAGGATTCAATTTAAAGTCCTCATTCTTAACCACAAAGCACTGCACCCCCTATATCTCCTCCCTCATCTGTCTACCATCCTACCTGTGCCCTCCGTTCAGCCAATGTATTACAAATGATGTCCACCATAATCTGAACCTCTCCCACCTGTCTACAAGACTTCTCCTGAACTGGTTATCTGGAATGCCCTACCACAAGCAGTTAGGTTAATTCATAACATCCAGCTTCACAGTTTATGGCACTCCCTAGAAATGCTGCATGCAAATGACACCTAATCTAGAAACCTATCCAGCATGTTTTCATTTCTTATTTAAGGTTGGAAACTGCTTAAAATGGTCTCCTAGATTTTGTTCCCTGTGGAATGTCAGTGTTGGATGTGCTGATTAAATCTGTTCAAGCTCTGGATCTGAGGCAAGTACTGTCCAATATTTTTAAAGAATAGTTGATTTCTCTGTAGTGGCCATCAAAACTGCCCACACATCTAGTGATCCTTTGGTTAGTTGCTGTTATATCCAATTGCTCATTCTCACTGTGCCCCACACCTCCTCTCACCATAGAAGCCCCCTCCAAGCGCCTCTGAAGTCAAGCAGGTCCTGCACTGTAATCTCACGCAGGTGCAACAAGATGTTATTTTAGCGCCCGTGCAGTCTGCGATTCCTGGCTTCAGCTTCATTTAACCTACTGCGCAGTGTGTATGCGCAGTTGTCCTGAACTGGAAGTGACTGTAGTAACACATTCAGGAGAACTGCACATATGGCATATATATTTTGCAAAAATATTTATCACTAGTAAGTGATCTGGGGCTAGCCAGTGCCTTAGAAAGTGCTGCACACAGATTTTGATACACTAATAATTGCCAGGAATCAGATATGGAAAACAGAATTTCATCATTAGTGGTGATAAAAGGAATCCTTATGAAATAATAATTGCATCTCATACTATATAAACATCTGATTAAAATATCCAAAAACACTGAAGCAGGAAATTTCCTAAAAACCAAAATTTGTGCAAGTCTAAAATCTTTTGGCCACAACTGTAGACCCATCCATAAAACTGTATTTTTGTACTTGCGGTAAAATCCATTTCTTGTTGGATGGGATTGAGGAACAGAGCACCATGGGTATATGCCCAGCTGCCACTAGAAAAAAAAAAAAAAAAAAAAAAAAAAGTATTTGCTACGCCCAGATGGGCTATACCCTCTGCATGGACACTGGACTAAGCAGTAGGAGCACTACAAAACCAGACCGAAAACCAAAAGCCAACATGTCCTGAACCCGGAAGAGAACAATCAAATGAGAATCCCAGAGAACTCAGGAAACTGAATAAAAGAAAAAAAAAGGGCTTAATCTGTGTCTCCCCCCCCAATGCATCCAACGAGAAATGGATTCTACCATAAGTACAAAAACCCAGTTCTTGTGAATGGCATTGGGGGGGGACAGCACCATGGGACAACCCAAAGCAGTTCCCGAGGGTGGGAAGAGACAGCCATGCCAAAAACACACCGCCGCTTGCAGGACCTCGCGACCCAAACTGACGTCAGCAGTCGCACTATATTTTTTACAAAAAAGTAAACATACTCCTCTGACCATTTTTGAGGAGAATTTTTACCCAAGCAGGAGTACAAAAGTGGCAGTAATTCAAATAAATAATACGCAGGCCTACAATTGCTCACATCTGCGTTGGAGCCTCTGCTGCAGATTCTGTCGAAAGATCAGACAAAAAAGCCTTATATGCAGCACTTTTTTTGTCTGGTAAAAAGAGGCACATGAATGGAAACTGAACGGACTACGTCATAGTCGGCGGAGTCTGCTCAGCTTCCTCCCCGTCAGTTAGGCTGGGTTCACACTTGTCATACATTTAATGCACACAAAAAACATATATGTAAACAGACACCTGAGACATATGCCATACTGTGGAGACATATATATTTTTTTAAATGGAAGTCTATGGTAAAGGATGCCACAGTATGGCATCTGTCTGCGGCGTCCTTTAATCCCCTAAGGACCAGTGCCGTACATGTATGGCGGGCTAATCAGGTGGGTGCAGGAGCTGCGCCCGTCCGATCAGCGGCAGGGGTCCGACAGTCACTGATAGCCGGACCCATGTGCTGACCGCAGCATGTACGAGATCCTGCTGGGTGCGGGGTGGCCATCAGGTCCCTGCGCTGCTCTGACGGGGACCTGATGGCAGCCCGATGCCTTCCTTAGGCATCACTGCTGCCTTCCGTGACAGCCTGTGAGATCCAGGCCCCTGGATGTCACAGGCAGGGAGCTGTAAGTGTATTACAGTGGGGGCTGCTGTGCCCATGCAGCCCCCAATTCTTGATGGAAGCACAACATCACCCGCTGCTCTGTTCTGGCAGCGTGTGATGGTTACCATGGCAGCAGGACGCCTTCTGCTAAAGGCAGAAGTCTGATCAGACTTTGTAAAGTAAAAAATAGAGTACACTACAGTATACTGTACTGTATTATACAGACATCAGACCCACTGGATCTTCAAGAACCAAGTGGGTCTGGGTAAAAAAAATAAAAAATTTTTTTCATCAATGAATAAAAAAAGAATACACTATACATATTATGTATCGCCGTGTCAGTTAAAACCTGCTCTATAAAAATATCCCATGATCTAACCCCTTAGGTAAATACCGTAAAAAAATTAAATAAAACCGTGTAAGAAAAAAACATTTGTCACCTCACAAAAAGTGATCAAGCGATCAAAAACTTATATGCACCCCAAAATAGTGCCAAACAGTCATCTCATCAAAACAAAAAAATGATACCCTACATAGGATAATAGCCCAAAAAATAAAAATATGGTTTTATAGACTAGAGACTAGTGTTGAGCGAACAGTTCAAGCATAGTTCGGTGCGTGCACGAATTTTGGGGTGTTCGGGACACAGATCCGAACATTTTCAAAAAGTTCGGGTCCGGGTCCGTTGTTCGGCGATTTCTTCCCGCTTTCTGAAGGGCTGGACAGCAGCCAATCAGCTAGCATTTACTTCTTGCCTAAGAAGCCATCACAGCCATGCCTACTAATAGCATGGCTGTGATTGGCAAGTGCAGCATGTGACCCAGCCTCTATTTAAGCTGGAGTCACATAGCGCCCTGCGATCACACTGCTCTGTGAGGGCGAGATTAGGCAGGGAAAAGTCAGCAAAAGACCTAATGAAGTGATCAATCTACAGCTGTGAATGATTCAACTTCTGCTAGTTAATTGCTCACTGGTTTTTAGGCTGCACAGAGTGTTTTTCTGTCACTTTTTCTGGGGTGATCGGTGGCCATTTTGTGACTTGTGGTGCACCAGAACAAGCTGCCACCAAGTCCATCAATACTAGTTTTTTTTTTTTGCTATATCTTACATCAGGGGCTGGGCTGTGCTTATTGTCACCTCTAGAAACTCAGGATAGAAATTTCTATATTTTATTAAGGGGTTAAATTCAATTGCCAAAATACCAATCCCCTAAATCTGGTGTTCCAGCTTTGGCTAGCCAAGTGTAATACTGTCTGCTGTCTGGCAAAGGATAGATTATTTTCTGTGGTGAAATTCAATTGCCAAAATAGCAATCCCGTAAATCTGGTGTCCCAGCAGTGGGTGGCAAAGTAGAATAGTGGCCGTCAAAACATTTTGTTCTGGGGTGAAATTCAATTGCCAAAACAGCAATACCAAAAATCTGTGGTTTCAGCTGTGGCTGGCCAAGTTTCATAGTGTCCTGCAAAGGATATTTTTTTCTGGGGTGAAATTCAATTGCCAAAATAGCAATACCATAAATCAGTGGTTTCAGCTGTGGCTGGCCAAGTTTCATAGTGTACTGCAAAGGATATATTTTGTTCTGGGGTGAAATTCAATTGCCAAAATAGCAATACCATAAATCTGGTGTCCCAGCAGTGGCTGGCAAAGTATAATAGTGTCCGGGAAAAAAAATAATTGTGTTCTGGGGTGAAATTCAATTGCCAATATAGCAATACCCTGAATCTGGTGTTCCAGCAGTTGCAGGCCAAGTGTGAATCTGTCCGTAAAAGGGTATATTACACTCAATGTGTATATACAAGTAAAATTTTGATTCGGTATCGATACCATAAAAAAGTATTGTGATACTCGATACCACGCGGAAAAAATTTAAAACGCCAAAAAAATCCGCGTGCATTCCACATTTTATGAAACCGCCGGCTCATAATACAACAGTCCTATCCTACTTTTTTGTGGGGACAAGGCGACTAAAAGAAAATGGCGAATCGTGCATTTTTTCTTTTTCTTTCTTTTACGGCGTTCACCGCATAAAAGTGGATTTTTTAATAGTTTGGACTTTTGAGACGTGGCGATATGTAATATTTTATTTATGTATTGTTTATATATTTTATATGTAAAATTGGGAAAGGGGATGATTTATAATTAATATTTTGGTGTACTTAAACTTTTTTTTTTACAGTTTATTTATTAACTATTTTCCCCCTTAGGGGCTAGAACCTGGGATATTCTCATCCTATTCACCCTAATAGAGCTCTATCAGGGTGAATAGGACTTAACCCTCTCCCTGCTGCCCTGTGCACACAGCAGCAGGGAGCAGACTCAAGGCAGCCAGGACTTCAGAAGCGTCCTGGTTACCATGGTAATCGATCGGAGCCCCAGCATTACACTGCTGGGGCTCGATCACTGCCACCAATGAGGAGGAGGTGAGGGGACCCTGTGGCCACTGCCACCAATGATTTTATTACTGGGGGAGCACACTGCCCACCAATGTTTTAATACTAGGAGGGAGGCGGGCACTGGCCGTAATGCCAGTACAGTTACATATATAAATGCAGGCAGAAGACACAGGCTGCCGGCACCTGCCTGTGACCGAGCTGCTAGATCAGAGGCTATTAGCCCCTCAGGTACCGCACCTGAGGGGTTAATTGCTGCAGATCGCAGTGCTGGAGTCTCAGGCAGGTGCCGGCCTGTGTCTTCTGCCTGCATTACTCATGTAACTGTACTGCATTGTACCAGTGCGCCCGCCTCCTCCCGCCGCCCTCTCCTCTAATGGTTGCAGCGGCAGCACAGGAGGGAGGAGGGCTGCCTCCTTCTCCCTGTGCTGCCGAGGAGAACATGGCCGCGCTGAGCAGCGCAGCCATGCTTCTTATACTGGGCTGTGCAGTAAGCGCAGCCCAGTATCGATAAAATACTTTTCCTGGTATCGAGTTAAAGGGTATATTAAACCAAGTGTTAAAATACAATTGCTGAAGGCATAATCCTACATATTTTTTCACACGCTACTGTGCATCTCAAGTGTAAATCTGTCCATAAAGGATACCTTTCATCCAGGGCCTAAATACTAGCCCTACAATAGATATTCCCTAAATCAGTGGTTACTGCTGTGCCTGGATTAGTGTAATACAGCTACATAAATAAATAGGCAGATAGTGTTAGGTGCCTGTAAAAAAAGGCCTGAATTTGAAATCAATACATTGGGCCAAATATTTTTTTCTTATTGTGGTGCTTGGTGAGCGGTAACAATGAGGAAAACATCTAGTAAGGGACGTGGACACGGTCGTGGTGGTGTTAGTGAACCCTCTGGTGCTGGGAGAGGACGTGGCCATTCTGCCACAGCCACACGTCCTAGTGAACCAACTACCTCAGGTTCCAGTACCCGCCAGAATTTACAGCGATATTTGGTGGGGCCCAATGCTGTTCTAAGGATGGTAAGGCCTGAGCAGGTACAGGCGCTAGTCAATTGGGTGGCCGACAGTGGATCCAGCACGTTCACAACATTATCTCACACCCAGTCTTCTGCAGAAAGCGCACAGGTGGCGCCTGAAAACCAAGCCCATCAGTCTGTCACATCACCCCCATGCATATCAGGGAAACTGTCAGAGCCTCAAGTTATGCAGCAGTCTCTTATGCTGTTTGAAGACTCTGCTGGCAGGGTTTCCCAAGGGAATCCACCTAGCTCTTCCCCAGTGGTGGAAGACATAGAATGCACTGATGCACAACCACTGATGTTTCCTGATGATGAGGACATGGGAATACCACCTCATCGGAGTCCGCACGTCTCTGATGATGACGAAACACAGGTGCCAACTGCTGCGTCTTTCTGCAGTGTGCAGACCGAACAGGAGGTCAGGAAGGAAGACTGTGTGGAAGACGATGCAGGGGACGATGAGGTCCTAGACCCCACATGGAATGAAGGTCGTGCCACTGACTTTCATAGTTCAGAGGAAGAGGCAGTGGTGAGACCGAGCCAACAGCGTAGCAAAAGAGGAGCAGTGGGCAAAAGCAGAACAGCCGCCATGAGAGTTCGCCTGCTACTGGCCACCGCCACCAGGGACCGAGCACCCCAAAGGCAGCTTCAAGGAGTTCCCTGGCATGGCACTTCTTTAAACAATGTGCTGACGACAAGACCGAGTGGTTTGCACGCTGTGCCATCAGAGCCTGAAGTGAGGCGTTGCGTTCTGAACCTTAACACAACCTGCATGACCAGGCATCTACATGCAAAGCATGAACTGAAATGGAGTAAACACCTTAAAAGCAAGGAACTCACTCCGGCTCCAACTGCTCCCTCTCCTGCTGCTGCCTCGGCCACTTCCTCCGCCTCTGGAGGAATGTTGGCACCTGCCGCCCACCAAACAGAGGATGTGCCACTGACACCACCACCTGCGTCACCAAGCATCTCCACCATGTCACATGGCGCGTTCAGCTCCGTGGAGAGAAAGCGTAAATTCCCACATAGCCACCCTCGAGCCCTGGACCTGAATGCCAGCATTTCTAAACATCTGGCCTTTGAAATGCTGTAATTCAGGCTGGTGGACACAGACAGATTCAAACAGCTGATGGCCATGGCTGTCCCACAGTATGTTGTTTCCAGCCGCCACTACTTCTCCAAGACAGCCGTGCCTTCCCTGCACAACCATGTATCCGATAAAATCAAGTAGTGCACTGCGCAACGCCATCTGTGGCAAAGGCCACCTAACCACAGATACGTGGACCAGTAAGCACGGCCAGGGACGCTATATCTCCTAACTGCACACTGGGTAAATGTAATGGCAGCCTCCTATAGCCTCCTCCTCTGCTTCCACCAGCTCATCCAGTCAGCCACACACCTTCACCACAGCCCAGGGTGAGCGTCAACAGGCCATTCTGAAACTCATATGTTTGGGGACAGGCCCCACACCACGCAGGAGTTGTGGCGGGGTATTGAACAACAGACCAATGAGTGGTTTCTGCCGGTGGGCCTCAAGCCCGGCCTGGTGGTGTGCGATAATGGGCGAAATCAATTCGCAGCTCTGGGACTAGCCGGTTTGATGCACATCCCTTGCCTGGCACATGTGTTGAATTTGGTGGTGCAGAAGTTTATTCACAACTACCCGACATGTCAGAGCTGCTGCATAAAGTGCGGGCCGTCTGTGTGTGCTTCCGGCGTTCACATCCTGCCGCTGCTCGCCTGTCTGCGCTACAGCGGAACTTCGGCCTTCCGCTCGCGCTTCATATGAGACGTGCACACCAGGCGAGTACTCCCAACATGGCCAGTGGCGGTGACACCATTATCAGCGTTACAATACCACTTCTATGTCTCCTTGAGAAACGCTTAGGGCAATGAAGGAAGAGGAAGTGGCCCAGGAGGAGGAGGATAAGGGGTCATTTTTAGCACTTTCAGGCCAGTCTCTCAGAACAGCAGAGTTGCCCACATTTTAACGTGTGCCGACTACTGGGTTGCCACCCTGCTGGAATCTCCAAGTGTAAATCTGTCCATAAAAGGATACCTTTCATCCAGGGCCTAAATACTAGCCCTACAATAGATATTCCCTAAATCAGTGGTTACTGCTGTGCCTGGATTAGTGTAATACAGTACATAAATTAAATAGGCAGACAGTGTTAGGTGCCTGTAAAAAAGGCCTGAATTTGAAATCAATACATTGGGCCAAATATTTTTTTCTTATTGTGGTGCTTGGTGAACGGTAACAATGAGGAAAACATCTAGTAAGTGACGTGGGACACGGTCGCGTGTTAGTGAACCCTCTGGTGCTGGGAGAGGACGTGGCCATTCTGCCACAGCCACACGTCCTAGTGAACCAACTACCTCAGGTTCCAGTATCCGCCAGAATTTACAGTGATATTTGGTGGGGCCCAATGCTGTTCTAAGGATGGTAAGGCCTGAACAGGTACAGGCGCTAGTCAATTGGGTGGCCGACAGTGGATCCAGCACATTCACAACATTATCTCACACCCAGTCTTCTGCAGAAAGTGCACAGGTGGCGCCTGAAAACCAAGCCCATCAGTCTGTCACCTCACCCCCATGCATATCAGGGAAACTGTCAGAGCCTCAAGTTATGCAGCAGTCTCTTATGCTGTTTGAAGACTCTGCTGGCAGGGTTTCCCAAGGGAATCCACCTAGCTCTTCCCCAGTGGTGGAAGACATAGAATGCACTGATGCACAACTACTGATGTTTCCTGATGATGAGGACATGGGAATACCACCTCATCGGAGTCCGCACTCTCTGATGATGACTAAGCACAGGTGCCAACGGCTACGTCTTTCTGCAGTGTGGAGACCGAACAGGAGGTCAGGAAGGAAGACTGTGTGGAAGACGATGCAGGGGACGATGAGGTACTAGACCCACATGGAATGAAGGTCGTGCCACTTTCATAGTTCAGAGGAAGAGGCAGTGGTGAGACCGAGCCAACAGCGTAGCAAAAGAGGGAGCAGTGGGCAAAAGCAGAACAGCTGCCATGAGAGTTCGCCTGCTACTGGCCACTGCCACCAGGGACCGAGCACCCCAAAGGCAGCTTCAAGGAGTTCCCTGGCATGGCACTTCTTTAAACAATGTGCTGACGACAAGACCCGAGTGGTTTGCACACTGTGCCATCAGAGCCTGAAGTGAGGCATTAACGTTCTGAACCTTAACACAACCTGCATGACCAGGCATCTACATGCAAAGCATGAACTGAAATGGAGTAAACACCTTAAAAGCAAGGAACTCACTCGGCTCCAACTGCTCCCTCTCCTGCTGCTGCCTCGGCCACTTCCTCCGCCTCTGGAGGAATGTTGGCACCTGCCGCCCACCAAACAGAGGATGTGCCACTGACACCACCACCTGCGCCACCAAGCATCTCCACCATGTCACATGGCAGCGTTCAGCTCCGTGGAGAGAAAGCGTAAATTCCCACATAGCCACCCTCGAGCCCTGGACCTGAATGCCAGCATTTCTAAACATCTGGCCTTTGAAATGCTGTAATTCAGGCTGGTGGACACAGACAGATTCAAACAGCTGATGGCCATGGCTGTCCCACAGTATGTTGTTTCCAGCCGCCACTACTTCTCCAAGACAGCCGTGCCTTCCCTGCACAACCATGTATCCGATAAAATCAAGTGTGCACTGCGCAACGCCATCTGTGGCAAAGGCCACCTAACCACAGATACGTGGACCAGTAAGCACGGCCAGGGACGCTATATCTCCCTAACTGCACACTGGGTAAATGTAATGGCAGCCTCCTATAGCCTCCTCCTCTGCTTCCACCAGCTCATCCAGTCAGCCACACCTTCACCACAGCCCAGGGTAGACGTCAACAGGCCATTCTGAAACTCATATGTTTGGGGGACAGGCCCCACACCACGCAGGAGTTGTGGCGGGGTATTGAACAACAGACCAATGAGTGGTTTCTGCCGGTGGGCCTCAAGCCCGGCCTGGTGGTGTGCGATAATGGGCGAAATCAATTCGCAGCTCTGGGACTAGCCGGTTTGATGCACATCCCTTGCCTGGCACATGTGTTGAATTTGGTGGTGCAGAAGTTTATTCACAACTACCCCGACATGTCAGAGCTGCTGCATAAAGTGCGGGCCGTCTGTGTGTGCTTCCGAGCGTTCACATCCTGCCGCTGCTCGCCTGTCTGCGCTACAGCGGAACTTCGGCCTTCCCGCCGCCGCTTCATATGAGACGTGCACACCAGGCGAGTACTCCCAACATGGCCAGTGGCGATGACACCATTATCAGCGTTACAATACCACTTCTATGTCTCCTTGAGAAAACGCTTAGGCAATGAAGGAAGAGGAAGTGGCCCAGGAGGAGGAGGATAAGGGTCATTTTTAGCACTTTCAGGCCAGTCTCTCAGAACAGCAGAGTTGCCCACATTTTAACGTGTGCCGACTACTGGGTTGCCACCCTGCTGGATCCCCGGTACAAAGACAATGTGCCCACCTTACTTCCTGCACTGGAGCGTGATAGGAAGATGCGCGAGTACAAGCGCACGCTGGTAGACGCGCTCCTGAGAGCATTCCCAAATGTCACAGGGGAACAGGTGGAAGTCCAAGGCGAAGGCAGAGGAGGAGCAAGAGGTCGCCAACGCAGCAGTGTCACGGCCAGCTCCTCTGAGGGCAGGGTTAGCATGGCAGAAATGTGGAAAAGTTTTGTCTCAACGCCACAGCTGACTGCACCACCACCTGATACGGAACGTGTTAGCAGGAGGCAGCATTTCAGCAACATGGTTGAACAGTACGTCTGCACAGCCCTCCACGTACTGACTCATGGTTCGCCCCTATTCAACTTCTAGGTCTCCAAATTGTCCACGTGGCCAGAGTTAGCATTTTATGCCTTGGAGGTGCTGGACAAGCTGACGCTCATAAAAATGAACCAGGCATGGATCCCACAGGACCTGTCCCTCCCTTGTGCAGAATAGACATTTATAACTGCCTCCCCTCAACCATGTATTCTTGTACTCCGGGCACTTCTTTATTGAATCCTCTTTTTTTTTTTTAACTTTACCATGATCTTGCGGTGCAATCCTAAAGTTGAATGAACCTCTCCTCAATCTGGGCACCGGGCCTAAATAACTGAAAGTGGCCTTCTCCAGTGGAGGGTTATATGACGCATGATTCTCTGCTGTGGGACCTCTCCTCTGTCTGGGTGCTGGGGCCTAAATAACAGAAAGTGACCTTCTCCATTAGTGGGTGACTTTAAGCCTGATTCTCTGCTATGGGACCTCTCTCCAATTGATATTGGTTAATTTTTATTTATTTTATTTCAATTCATTTCCTATCCACATTTGTTTGCAGGGCATTTACCTACATTTTGCAGCCCTCTAGCCCTTTCCTGGACTATTTTACAGCCTTTTAGTGCCCAAAGTTCAGGTCCCCATTGACTTCAATGGGGTTCGGGTTAAGTCCGGGTCGGGTTCGGATCCCGAACTCAACATTTCCGAGAACTTCGGCCGAACTTCTCGAACCCGAACATCCAGGTGTTCGCTCAACTCTACTAGAGACATTAAAACATGATTTTTTTGTTTCAAAAATGATAGTGTAAAAACTTAAATAAACAAAAAGTATACATATTAGGTATCACCGCGTCTGTAACAATCTGCTCTATAAAAATAACATGAACTAACTCAGGTGAACATAGCAAAAATATATAAATACGGTGTCGTAAAGCCATTTTTGTCACCTTACATCACAAAAGTGTAATAGCAAGCGACCAAAATGTCATATGCACCCCAATCAAACCGCAATCTCATCCCGCAAAAAATAAGCCCCTACATAGGACTGTAAAAAAAAATAATATATGGCTTTCAGAATGTGGAGAGACTAAAAAAATCATTTTTTCAAAAATGCTTTATTATGAAAAACAAACAAAAATTCCCAAAAGTAGTCATATTTGGTATTGTCGCGTCCGTAACAACCTGCTCTATAGAAATAGCACACAATCTAACCTGTCAGATCAACGATGTAAATAAAAGATAAAAACAGTCCCAAAAAAGCTATTTTTTTGAAAATTTTCAATTTTTCCAGCCAAACAAAACTCAATTATTGCCCCGATTCTGTAGTTTGCAGAAACAACCCATATGTGGTCGTAAACTACTGTACGGGCACACGGAAGGGCATAGAGGGAAGGGAACGCCATATGGTTTTTGGAAGGCGGATTTTTACGGGACAGGTTTTTGACACCATGATCCATTTGAAGCCCCTGATGCACCCCTAGAGTAGAAACTCCAAAAAAAAAAGTGACTCCATCTAAATGACCCCATTCCAGAAACTACATCGCTCAAGGTATTCAAAACTGATTTTACAAACTTTGTTAACCCTTTAGGTGTTCCACAAGAGTTATTGGCAAATGTAAGTGAAATTTCAGAATTTCTATTTTTAGTTACCTTGCCTCAAAAAAAGTGTAATATAGAGCAACCAAAAATCATATTTATCCTAAAATAGTACCAAGAAAACTGCCACCTTATCCTGTAGTTTTCAAAATGGCATTTTTTTTTTAGTGTTTCTTTTCTAGGGTTGCATCAGGGGGACTTCAAATGAGACATGGCGTCTAAAAAGCAGTCCAGTAAAATCTGCCTTCCAAAAACCATATGGCGTTCCTTTCCATGTGAGCCCTGCCGTTTGGCCATACAGTAGTTTACGACCACATATGGGGTGTTTCTGCAAACCACAGAATCAGGGCAATATATATTGAGTTTTGTTTGGCTATTAACCCTTGCTTTGTTACTGAAAAAAAAAATGGATTAAAAAAAAAAAAGAAAAAAAAAAATCGAAACTCTGAAATTTTATCTCCATTTGCCAATAACTCTTGTGGAACACCTAAAGGGTTAACAAAGTTTTTAAAATCAGTTTTGAATACCTTGAAGGGTGTACTTGGATTGGGGGGGCATCAAATGGGACATGGTGTCTAAAAACTAGTCTCGCAAAATCTGCCTTCCAAAAACCACATGGTGATCCTTTCCTTCTACGCCCTGCCGTGTGCCCGTACAGTAGTTTACGACCACACGCGGTGTGTTTCTATAAACTACAGAATCAGGGCAATAAATATTGAGTTTTGTTTGGCTGTTAACCCTTGCCTGGTGACTTGAAAAAATGGATTAAAATGGAAAATTTTCCCAAAAAAAATAAAAAAAAATCTATATTCTGAAATTTTCTCTCCATTTTCCATTAACTCTTGTGGAACACCTAAAGGGTTAACAACGTTTGTAAAATCAGTTTTGAATACCTTGAGGGGTGTAGTTTCTAGAATAGTCATTTTTGGGCGGTTACTATTATGTAAGCCTCACAAAGTGATACAGACCTGAACTGGTCGATAAAAAGTGGGTTTTTGAAAATGTCTGAAAATTTTCAAGATTTGCTTCTAAACTTCTAAGCCTTGTAACGTCCCTAAAAAATAAAATGGAATTCCAAAAATGATCCAAAACATGAAATAGACCTATGTATTATAGAAACAGAGAAATTGAAACTTTGAAAATTGCAAATTTTTCTAAATTTTTGGTAAATTTTGAATTTTTTTTAATAAATACCAAATTACAAATGCCAAACAAAAAAAAAAAAAAAAAAACATTTTTTTGACTCCGTTTCACAAGTGTCATGAAGTACAATATGTGACGAAGACACAATCTCAGAATGGCCAGAATAAGGAAAAGCGTTTTTAAGTTATTACCACATAAAGTGACACTGGTCAGATTTGCAAAAAATGCCCAGGTCCTTAAGGCGAAATAAGGCTGCGTCCTTAAGGAGTTATAAAGTGGGTTTTGGAAATTTTCTGAAAAATTTCAAGATTTGCTTCTAAACTTCTAACGTTCCATAAAAAGAAAATGTAATTTACAAAATGATACAAAACATGAAGTAGACATATGGGAAATGTAAAGTAATAACTATTTTAGGAGGTATCTATTTTATCTGTTTTAACAGCAGAGAAATAGAAATTTCGAAAACTGAAGTTTTTTTTTTTTTTTTTATGTATTCACACAAAGTGACACTGGCCAGATTTGCAAGAAATGGCCTGGTCCTTAAGGTGAAAAATAACAGGGTCCTGAAGGGGTTAATGTATACGTTTTCTGTGTACGTTGAAGGCATGACAAAAACCCAGCCTTAAGTGCCCGATCCTGCACTTCCGTTACTATGCTCATCTATAGCAAAGTGGTAAAGTCCAGTCCAATATAGCGAATTGACCCTGTACTTTATCATTTGGGCTATAATAGCCTGCCTGCATTCACTACACACTGCATTACATACAGTCGTGGCCAAAAGTTGAGAATTACATAAATATTGGTAATTGGAAAAGTTGCTGCTTAAGTTTTTATATAGCAATTTGCATATACTACAGAATGTTATGAAGAGTAATCAGATGAATTGCATAGTCCTTCTTTGCCATGAAAATTAACTTAATCCCAAAAAACTTTCAACTGCATTTCATTGCTGTCATTAAAGGACCTGCTGAGATCATTTCAGTAATCGTCTTAACTCAGGTGAGAATGTTGACGAGCACAAGGCTGGAGATCATTAAGTCAGGCTGATTGGGTTAAAACGGCAGACTTAACATGTTAAAAGGAGGGTGATGCTTGAAATCATTGTTCTTCCATTGTTAACCATGGTGACCTGCAAAGAAACGCGTGCAGCCATCATTGCGTTGCATAAAAATGGCTTCACAGGCAAGGATATTGTGGCTACTAAGATTGCACCTCAATCAACAATTTATAGGATCATCAAGAACTTCAAGGAAAGAGGTTCAATTCTTGTTAAGAAGGCTTCAGGGCGTCCAAGAAAGTCCAGCAAGCGCCAGGATAGTCTCCTAAAGAGGATTCAGCTGCGGGATCGGAGTGCCACCAGTGCAGAGCTTGCTCAGGAATGGCAGCAGGCAGGTATGAACGCATCTGCACGCACAGTGAGGCGAAGACTTTGGAAGATGGCCTGGTGTCAAGAAGGGCAGCAAAGAAGCCACTTCACTCAAAAAAAAAAAAAAAAAAAACATCAGGGACAGATTGATCTTCTGCAGAAAGTATGGTGAATGGACTGCTGAGGACAGGGGCAAAGTCATATTCTCCGATGAAGTCTCTTTCCAATTGTTTGGGGCATCTGGAAAAAGGCTTGTCTGGAGAAAGAAAAGGTGAGCGCTACCATCAGTCCTGTGTTATGCCAACAGTAAAGCATCCTGAGACCATTCATGCGTGGGGTTGCTTCTCATCCAAGGGAGTGGGCTCACTCACAATTTTGCCCAAAAACACAGCCATGAATAAAGAATGGTACCAAAACACCTTCCAACAGCAACTTCTTCCAACAATCCAACAACAGTTTGGTGAAGAACAATGCATTTTCCAGCACGATGGAGCACCGTGCCATAAGGCAAAAGTGATAACTAAGTGGTTCGGGGACCAAAACGTTGACATTTTGGGTCCATGGCCTGGAAACTCCCCAGATCTTAATACCATTGAGAACTTGTGGTCAATCCTCAAGAGGCGGGTGGACAAACCAAAACCCACTAATTCTGACAAACTCCAAGAAGTGATTATGAAAGAATGAGTTGCCGTCAGTCAGGAATTGGCCCAGAAGTTGATTGAGAGCATGCCCAGTTGAATTGCAGAGGTCCTGAAAAAGAAGGGCCAACACTGCAAATACTGACTCTTTGCATAAATGTAATTTAATAGTCTATAAAAGCCTTTGAAACGTATGAAGTGCGTGTAATTATATTTCACTACATCACAGAAACAACTTAAACAAAGATCTAAAAGCAGTTTAGCAGAGAACTTTGTGAAAACTAATATTTGTGTCATTCTCAAAACCTTTCGCCACAACTGTACATCACACACACTACATGCATCAGTGTGTGATGTTTATGCTGCAGTGTATGGTGCATGTGGTGCAGTGTGTGATGCATGTAATGCAATGTGAGATGATCACACACGGCACTACACACTGCTGTCACCTTGATGTACGGGGCTGTTTGTCACCTCCGAGTCCTATACAGCTCCTCCGCCACCATGTTTCCCGGGGTCTTTGTGCAATGTGCCCGCTCTCCTTACTGTAGAAACTCTGGGGAGCTGGCCCCTTCTCCTTCCAATGTTGCAGGGCGCTGTATCACTCTTGCAGCTGCCCAAACCAACCAATAGTAAAGTAATGGACGCCTTAATCTTTTTCCAGGGAGAAAAATGGCCTAAACAGGAGATGGTATCCTTGGAGGCTGGCAAGCCCTACGTGAGCCCTCAGGGATGCCGAAAAGGAAGTCAGAGCGGCGGAAGGACTCCGTTAACTTCAGACACAGCCGGATTGTCTGTACAACGTGAAGACAGTGGAGAGACCGCTCTCTGGGATGAGATGGGTTGGGATAAAAGGAAGGCAGTACAATCTCCTCAATGCGAAAAAAAGGACCTCTTTGGGAAGAAAGGAGGGAACCGGGCACAGAACAACCTTGTCCTTGTGAATAACGAAAAAGAGACCTGCAAGAGTTAAGCAAGTTCAGAGACTTTGCAAATGGAGGTACTAGAACGGCAACCTTAAGGGAGACAAAAGAAAGAAAACTCCTTTAAAAGGCTCGAAGGGGAAGACTGCAGAGCATCTAAGACCAGGTTCAGGTCCCATGGCTCCACAGGAGAAAGGAAGGAGGACGCATAGGTGCCACCCCTAAAGTAAGATCTTCACTTAGGGGTGAGCAGAGGCCTTTGGAGAAGGACAGAAAGCAGAAACCTGACCCTTGAGAGATGTTCAAGACCAGCCTGAAGAAAAGAAAGAATTCCAACGGAAAAAAAAAGGGAGTGAACCCTGATGGATTCACACCAGGAAAAATAATACTTCCAATTAAGATGGTAAATTTTAGCCGACTGGGGTTTACATGCGTGAAGCATGGTTTGGATGAAAGTCTGAGGGGCCACAGAACCTTAGGACCGAGGCCTCAACAGCCAAGCCATTAAATGAAGCAGAGGTAAACTAGGGTGGAACAGCAGATCTTGGGAAATGAGGTCAGGGCACAGGGAAACACGCCACGGAGCATCGTTGAGTAGGAAGACTAGATCCACGAATCACGTCCCACGTGACCAATCTGGAGCCACCAGGATTGCCAGGACCCAATCCATCTTGAGGAGTTTGAGGACTCAAGGAAGCAGTGGAAGGGAGTAAATGGGTACAGAAGATCAAATTGGGACCACAGGATCACTGATACGTCCACAGCAAGACCCTGAGGATCCAGAGACCTGGCTTGTGATTCAGACGGGAGTTGAAAAGATCCACGTCTGAGAGGCCCCAACACTGGCAGAGCTGTTGAAGCACCTCCGGATGGAGAGACCACTTGCCCGAGACGTTGACAGCCCAGTAAGGCGGCTGCCCAATTGTTGACCCTGTGGATGTGGACAGCGGAGAGCAAAAGGTGTCTCTGCCCACTGCAGAATACAAGATACTTCCTTCAGGAGCCCAGAAGGAAAACCACCCCCTGCCGAGAAGATGAGGCAGGTGGGAGGTACAGGGAAAATGGGAGAAAAAGGACCCCCAGAATACACAGGAAAAGTGAAACACAGGGGTGGAAGGGACCTACCCCATAAGACCCCTATACGAAAAGAGCAGGGACATCAGGGGGTGAATACTGGAGTTTCTGGGCACCACAGGGTCACCCATTTGGAAAACTCACACTTACATGGGTTTGCTGGCGTGCAACTGCAGATGAAGTAAAGGGGTGACCAGCTGGTTAGTCCAGAGTCTGGGCAGAGGTATAGCGCATCTGGGCGGAGCCAACACTTTTTTGCTAGTGGCAGCTGTGCTGTGGACCCCAATGCCATTCATGAGAGAAAAAAAAACTATTTTAAAAACTGCAGCCCTCAAAGTATTTAAAATTACATACATTTAGGAAGCTTGTTAAACCTGCAGGTGTTTTACAAGAATTTTACCTCTCTGGTATCTGGGACTGAGGGAACGTGCATAGGGCAGTGGTCTTCCTAGATATGAACAGTGTATAATGCTTTGAAAAGATGAATTAAGCCAGCAGGAGGCAATATGGACAATCACAATACATTAGGAGGTGCATTGTATTAACCTTGTCTTTAGCAAATGGCCTTTCTGATTAAGTGATAAAACCACTTTAAATTTAAAAAAAATCAATCTATTGTGCAGATTTTACATTAATACATTTTCACCTGTAACAAAGCAAAACAAACCTTACATTGTTGTAAACTATTGTTTATGAGCCCTGCCGTGTACCAAAAGGAAAGGAGTGCCAAATGGCTTTTACTGAAATCGTTTAAGTGCCATGTCCATTTGAAGAGGTTGAGGTACTACTACAGTGGAAACCCCCAAAAAGTGATTCCATTTTGGAAACTAACAGTCAAGGAATTTGAGTGGTGGTAGATAATCTGACGCCACAGAGGTTTCATAGAATTTAGAAAGACTTGCCAGTGAAAATGAAAAACTCCCTCCCCCTAATAAAATGTTGCTTTAGTCTGTATTGCAAAGGTATACCTTCTTACCAGGCCGTTGCAAAAATTGGCCTGCAAAAGAAATGTGGGTAAACCCTCTGGTAATTGAGTGGTTAAAAAAGCAGCTGCATGAGCCACAAACACAGGAAATAAGGGGGCCCAATTGATTTATATGGAAGCGTTTTCTAGACGTGCTCTGACCTGTGCAGGTCAAGTGTGAGCTGATGAGAGAATCCAAAATTCCCAATAGGTGAAGACACATCTGGAATATGCAGTTCAGTTCTGGGCACCAGTCCATAGAAAGGAAGCTCTGCAGCTGGAAGAAGTACAGAGGAGAGCGACTAAACTGATAAGGGGCACGGAGTGCCTTAGTTATGAAGAAATATTAAAAACTTAATTTAGTTAGTCTTGAGACGAGACGTCTAAGGGGGGTGTGGGAGAAACTGTTCCATGTAAAATGCCCTCAAAAGTCAAGAGGGCATTTCCTCCGACTGGAGAAGAAAAAGGTTCAGTTTCCAGAGGCAAAGCTTCTTTACTGTAAGAACTGAATCTGTGGAATAGACTTCCTCAGAACGTGGTCACAGCAGGAACAGAGGACAGTTTTAAAAAGGGTTCTTGAAAGTAAATTACATTATTACTTATTAAAATGTGTAGAAATCTGTCCCCACCTACCCCTTGGTTGAACTTGATGGACTTCTCTTTTTTCAACCGTATTACTTATGTAACAGCTTATCTAGATATTATAGATGTGTTACTTGTCAATGTTATTCTGCCTGTGGCAATAACGAAAATAATTACTGAAAATTTACCTGTACAGAACAGGAAAACATGACCTATTACACCAAATGGTCAGTGTAAAAATTGCAGGATTATCTATTTTTTTTTAAAATATAGTGACGCTGAAAAATAAAAACTTAAATGAGGAGTTTTCCAGAATTTTAATATTGATGACCTATCCTCAGGATAGAAATGAACGGGACAGCTTCTTATAATTACACCTACTCACCGCTGCACTGTTAACAGCGAGATGCTAAATCAATTGAAGGCTGTGCTTGCACAGAGCTTGGCCTCCTCTTAAACTTGCTGATCGCAGTGGTGCCAAGGGTCGGACCCCTGACAATCTGAGTTTTATGATCCATCCGTTATTTAAAAACAATAGGTCAGTTTCTAATGACATTCCTTAAAAAAAAAAAAAAAAAGAAAAACAATGCCAAGGATTTTTTTTGTTCAATTCCATTTGGTTTGTTTTCTGAGTTTTATTTTTAACTGTGGAGTTTAATTAAGAAAGCTGATAAAAAAATAATGTACAGTTACAAACACTGAACATGCACAACAGGGTACAAATAAAGAAAAGACTTAAAAGTTACCATAACCACTTAAACTGGCTTGACTTCCATATCCTGTTCCATAACTGCCACTCATTGCCTGTGATCCAGGACTGCCATAATTTGTTTGTGCGCTTGCTGCTTAGAAATACAAAAACGAACAGTATTAGGGGAAACAAAATGCACACGACTGTACAAAATGATTGCCATGGAAAGTTTTGTGAAGCTGCCCATTAGCTTAATACCTGCCAATTAGAAAAAAGTTAAAGTTTCAGTAAATACAATCCATTGTTTCCTATTTTTGTGTTCTGGTTTTAACCCAACAACCTCTAAATGTCTCATTTTTAAAAAAGCTTTGCATTTTATTTCCCTTCATTTATTCACAGAGGTGCCATATTTTTGGACTACAAGAGTCATTTCTTTGTGAAACAAAAACAAAAATATTATTGAAACGTGTCTGCATCTTAAAGCCCACAGTCAGGTGGTTCAGCAGTTTCAGACCTCTCTGACTGCTTCCTTAATGATAAGGCATTGTGCTCAAATACTGCTTTGCCAGATCAATGAGAAAGATCTGTGTCTGAACAATTCACTCTCTCTGATCAAGACTGATCTGCGAGATCCGTGCAGGCAGGCGGAGAGGATAAATGATCGTTCAACTCAAGGACAAGACCGAGAAACACAGCCCTCCCATGCTGAAGGTCCTCAGACAGTAGAAAGACATGAAATGTCGGACTTTGTGTACCTAAAGAACCTTTCATGATGCCATTGTGGGAGGAGTCAGATCAGGAAGAAAACAAACTTTTTTATTAAACTGTATAGGATGCCTGCAGGATAATGCATGAATGCAGCAGAGATGTGTGCGTATACATGTTCACCAATGCTAAGTGTATAGAGTTTACTGCAGATGTGAGCAGAGCTGTAAATATATATAAATATATATATATATATATATATATATATATATATATATATTTGTGGTCAGGGCTACGGACACGAAAGCCGAAGAGCCCTAGTGGGATGAACACCGAGACCCACCGTAACTGCAAGAACCATCTTACCTAACTAAATGGCTAGTGGTGTGCCCGTAGCCATGTCCGTGGGTAGGCCTATAAAAGGGTGGCCTACCCTGTAGAAGTGAAAAAGGGGAGGGAGGGTGGGGCAACTGAGAAACGCCCGCCCCTAGGTGGGGCTGTGCCTGGTTTAAGTAGAGCCTCCGCCTCCCCACAAATGCAGCCCAAATAGACTGCTATACTTGTGGTCAGGGCTACGGACACGAAGCCGAAGAGCCCTAGTGGGATGAACACCGAGACCCACCGTAACTGCAAGAACCATCTTACCTAACTAAATGGCTAGTGGTGTGCCCGTAGCCATGTCCGTGGGTAGGCCTATAAAAGGGTGGCAAAAACCAGACATGTAGGGTGAAAAGAGACTTGAATGGCCTGTACCAAGAAACCCCTGATCCAGACTGTGAAGCAATGTCTCCCACGAGTTCGGGTACCTAAGTCAACCATAATGATGCCCGCATCCAGCCTGCGGATAGAGCCAGGACAGAACTCTGAAAGTCGCAGATACTGCCCCAATGCACGAGAGAGGAACTGGGAAACGTTCAGGAGGAAGCGTGGACGATACTAACTAAACCTGAAGACTTAGTTATGGTGCGAGCACTGACAAATTCCCCTGGACTTATGGGACCGGAGAACTGAGCCTAACTGTCTACGCTATGTAAAGAAGGGCCCGAAAAATACCATGTAGGCCAGGAGAGGATGTAAAGCAGTAAGCTAAGCACGTAGTATATGGAATCCTGTCGATGCCCTCACGCGAGTGAAGGAGTGCAATTGCGGTAAGCTGCTAGCGATTAAGTTCGCAGACCTGGCTGATTGAAAAGGTAACCGGCATGGTAATGCAAATGACAATATGAGGGGTAAACAAGGAAATGCCTAAAAGTGGCCTAAAGAAAGAACAGGCGGGATTACACCATGGGCCTAACCGATGTGATATGCGATACTTAAAATGACTATGTTTCCTGAAAAACCTGACAGGCGCATATCGTGAACACGAGACCAGACCAACGTGGCCGGTGACACCTAATGAAGAGAGTCATTCGGTACGAGAACCTGAAAGTAGGTGGCCGATGACACCAATGACTTGAACTCTGGAATTTACGTCTGGTCCTGGGGGGAGCATAGCCAGACAGGCGATCTGTCGACCAGGCAGAAGTCTGTGAGCTGGCCACATTGATTGTTGCACGTGAGAAAAACATAAGCGGGCAACCAACTATGGTGATTGAAAACGTGGGGTTAAGAATGCAACAAGTACAGGCAATAGGTTTAAAACAGAAGCCTAAGTGTGACATAAATAATTGAATGTGGATGATTAGGATGTAATGGGCTGAGGGCGTTGAGTTAGAGAACAAAGGCCTAACAGAATGAACAAGAGCTATGACACCCGGGGTGGCCCACGCTCCAATGACAATAATGATACGTTGTATGTGGCGGCAGCGGCGCCGCCGCCCATCCTGAATGTACCACGATTAAGTCTACGCAGAGAGAACGGAATGGTAACAAGGAGTGACCAGCGAAGGAAGCAATGCAGAAATGAGGAGCAAACGGCAAGAATCCATGCGGCACCCAAAGTCTGCCAGAAGAAGTCTGTCCAGAAGAGGGACAGTAGGAAAGACTAAACCCGGAGAGTAAGCATATCCGACTATCCGGTGAAGGTAGCTGTGCGGTAAAAGATTCTCCGGCCGAGGAGCAGGCAGTAAAGCAAGTGCCCGGCAGAGGGAGCAAAGCGACGGTGGAACCAGCAGGCAGAGTGGTGCCATAAGAGGGGAGTCTGGTGGAAAGCTATGTGGTGATAGAGAGACCAGCCAAGGGAATTACGACTGTGAAGCAGAACAAAATGGTGAATAAAAATTATGTTTGCCGAGGGGACTAGAAGAACAGGGGAGCGCAATGGCAAGGACTGCCTGGAGCCGCACGGCGATACCGCCTGTGGTATGCAGAACGAATGCGTATGTACGTGCGATACCTAGCTGGCAGACCGCAGGAAGTTATAACTATGATAATTAAAAACCGAGGGTCTGGCCTGAATACCGGACCGGCTAATGTAACTGGAAAAAAATCGCCTGACGCGCATGGCAGGTGACCCTAACCAGGCTGAGCTCCATTAAGGAAGAGTACGCCTGGGGAAGCGTGGCAGACAATGGATGCGCCACCGACAGACTTTTGGAAAAGTGGCCTGCGCCCGGATGAACAAAGAAGCAGATATGGGTGTGCAACATATGGGTCAAATCAACCTGGATGCACGGGAAGTTCAACCCACCGGGTAAATCTCCAGGCAGGACAAAAACAGTCGCCGGTCCCCCGAAACCATGGGGTCGGGCAGTCATGGTGCCCCCGGCCGTGGGGCTAAAGTGGTCATGGTGCCCCGGCGGTCATTGTGCCCCGAGCCATGGAGCCGGGCGGTCATCATGCCCCGACGCCATGGGCCGAAGCGGTCATTGTGCCCCGGCCATGCAGCCGAGCGGTCATCGTGCCCCGGAGCCATGGAGCCGAGCGGTCATCGTGCCCCGAATCGATCATCTTGCCCCGGCCACGGGGCCGGCGGTCATCTATGCCCCGGGCCATGGAGCCGAGCGGTCATCGTGCCCCCGGGCCATGGAGCCGAGTGGTCATCGTGCCCTGAGCCATGGAGCCGAGCGGTCATCGTGCCCCCGGCCACGGGCCGAGCGGTCATCGTGCCTCCGAGCCACGGGCTGAAGCGGTCATCGCGCCCCGGCCACGGGCCGGCGGTCATCATGCCCTGGCCACGGGGCCGGCGGTCATCGTGCCCCCGGCCACGGGCCGAAGCGGTCATCGTGCCCCGAGCCACGGGCCGGCGGTCATCGTGCCCCGGCCATGAGGCCGAGCGGTCATCGTGCCCCGAGCCATGGAGCCAAGCGGTCATCGTGCCCCGGCCATGGAGCCGAGGCGGTCATCGTGCTCCCGAAGCCATGGAGCCGAGCGGTCATCGTGCCCCGGGCCATGGAGCCGAGTGGTCATCGTGCCCCCGAAGCCATGAGGCCGAAGCGGTCATCTTGCCCCTGAAACCATGGAGCCGAAGCAGTCGCTGAGCCCTCAAGCCATGGGGCGAAGCAGCCTTCGAGCCCCGAAGCCATGGAGCCGAAGCAATCAGCAAGCCCTCAACGCCATGAGGCCAAGCAGTCATGGGGTCCCCAAGCCATGAAGCAAAGCGAACATGGGGCCCCCCAATCCTGGAGGCCAAGTAATCATATGGGCCCCCAAGCCATGAGACCCGAGCCACCATAGGGGTCCCCATAGCCATGAAGTGAAAGCAAACATGGGCCAAAGCATTGAGGCCACAGAAATCGCGAGGACCTTGAGTCAGGTGGCCAAGCAGCCATGGGGCCCACAAGGCATGCAGCCAAGCAGACATGGGGCCCTTAGCGCCATGGGCCCAAGGCGGTCATGGGACCCCCAGCGCCATGAGACCAAGCAGTCATGAGACTAAAGCAGTCATGAGACTAAAGCAGTCATGAGACTAAAGCAGTCATAAGACTAAAGCAGTCATAAGACTAAAGCAGTCATGAGGTCCCCAAGCCGTGAGGTCAAGGTAGTCCGCTAGACCCTGACGCCGAGGGGCCGAGCGGTCGTCATGCCCCCGACACCATAGGGTCGGAGCGGTCATGGAATCCCTGCTCCCTGAGGCCAAAGCAGTCATGGGGCCTCCGCGGCCATGAGGCCAGAGAAACCAAGGGGCCGCGGCGCCTTGCGGCCCAGCAAGTAAGGGGCCCCGGGCCATGAGGCCGTCCTAGATGTACGTGATGGGTGAAGGTAAATAAGAATGGGCCCAACATGATGGAAAAAGCAGCAACTAGGATGATTGGGACGTCTAAACGTGGCCTGGAAAGGAACGTGATTGCTGACAGGTATGGACATTAGTAATCCGCACCACGGACATAAGCATAGAAACCGAACCCAACCATAAAACTTAAAATGCAAACGTGGAATAGGAACCGAGAAGAGAGAACAACCAAAACCTGAGGCATGCGATTTGCAAAGTCAAGTCCCTTGTCGCGACAAACAACTGAAACTTGAAAGAAACCGTAGTGAGTAGGAAGCTCGACCCTAATGACCCACTGGCCTCAGCTGAGAGGCTGTTTATTGAACTGGGGCCGTGGGAGCAATCTTAGTGAATACAAACCAGAAGTAAAGCAGAGCAGACAAGATTTTTTTTTTTTTTTTTTGCAACTAGAGAAACGACCCACTTGATGTATACGCCGCAGAAACCAGATGTAAAGGAAATGACCATTGATGCCTGTTATGTTCGACAGGAGAGTGGCACCGGAGCCACCAACTGCCTCAGTGTGACTATCGAGTAAAACAACCGTGACGTAGAAACCAACAGGAGAATGTGGCTTGAATGGGAGCATGGTGTGCCAGCAGATGGGTGACTGTGGAGCTGGAATGAGTTGCCGACCTGAATGTGAGCGGAATAGGATAGCGCAGCGACAGCGAACGTATGGACGCGGTTCTGGCGGGGAATGGAGTGTAGTACTAGATGTAACAGCAAATGTGTGAACTCAGCTGGAGCGTGAAAGGAGTATTAACTTGCTGTAACAGCCGACGTGAGATGCGTCCATGGATGGGCGGGAACATTGGACGTAAACGTTCACAGCGGTAGTGTGAACCCCAACTCTGGCAATAGGCCAAGCGTAAAATTTGGTATGACCGCAGCCTGCAGTGAACGAGGCATAAACAAAACTGTGACGGTGACATGAACGCTGCTTCTTGCAATGTGACACCGGTCTGAGTGGTGCAAGCAAACATATAAAGGCAAAAGGGGTATGAGTGCAAAACACAGGATGACAGAAAATAAATAAATGCACAGAGAATAAGACAGATTTACCCGCTGTTGTGACCATGCGTGGAGCGTAACGTGATGCGAGAGCGGACTAGAGCACCGCTCCGAAAATGAGCATGTTGAAAGAGCAGACACGAGAAGGCGGCGTCTCAACTGACAGGGCGAACCTGGCGTAAAGAGTTGAAGTGTAAACGCAGCCCTGATTGCGGGGAGGGGCGGGTCACATGGGAAGTGATTGCCATAGCAAGAGCCGTAACAAGCAACAGCTGCATCCAATCTCCAACATAACATCACATGCAGCCCAGGTAAACCTTCCCTACTGCGTACAGGCTGAAGCAACTTGTCAAAGCGAAACGACGTAAACGTAAAACACATGAGATAGAAGGGGAACTGAATCAGGTTACCTAATAAACAAAGTGAAAGGAATCGATTAACTCCGATAAAACAAACCTGAGGCGGACGATTTTGAGGCGGTGCCTTCCGCTCGCAAGAAAGTCAGATTCCAGCCGGCCGGAAAGACAGGCACGGCTCGATTAACTTACGTAAATGGCGCATGCGTCCCTACGGTAGCCACGGGCAGAAAAAGCTCCATTTCAGCTCCATACTGTAATGAAAGAAACCTCCTAGCAGAGGAGAGAGCACCCTGCTGACACACCAGCATCCCCTGTGCAACTGAGAAACGCCCCGCCCCTAGGTGGGGCTGTGCCTGGTTTAAGTAGAGCCTCCGCCTCCCACAAATGCAGCCCAAATAGACTGCTATACATATATACATATATACATATATATATATATATATATATATATATATATACACACACATATATATATATATATATACACACACATACACACACACATATACACACACACACACACACACACACACACACACACACACACAGAAGAAAAACAGCACTCCAAGCGTATCTTCGTGAAAACAGATGTGATTTATTCACCCATGTGGAAGGACAACGTTTCAGCTTTACAATCTGCCTTTCAAGTCAAAAGACTTTGACTTGAAAAAGGCTTGATTGTAAGCTGAAACGTTGTCCTTCCTTTCACATGGGTGAATAAATCACATCTGTTTTCACGAAGATACGCTTGGAGTGCTGTCCATTTCTTCTTTGTATCAATTTGGGTAAGGACTCACACCCTTGGACCTAGCAACCGTTCTTTCATTTTCTGGACTCTCGGTGCCGCCTATATATATATATTTGTGGTCAGGGCTACGGACACTAAAGCCGAAGAGCCCTAGTGGGATAAACACAGAGACCCACCGTGACTGCAAGACGCATCTTACCCAACTAAATGGCTAGTGGTGTGCCTGTAGCCAGGTACATGGGTAGGCCTATAAAAATGGGGGCATACCCTGTAGAAGTGAAAATAGAAAGGGAGGGAGGGTGGGGCAACTGAAAACACCTGCCCCTAGCTGTGCCTGGTTTAGTAGAGCCTCCGCCCCGCCCACAAATGCAGCCTAATCAGACTGCCATACTTGTGGTCAGGGCTACGGACACGAAAGCCTTAGAGCCCTAGTGGGATAAACACTGAGACCCACCGTAACTGCAAGACGCATCTTACCTAACTAAATGGCTAGTGGTGTGCCTGTAGCGATGTCTGTGGGTAGGCCTATAAAAAGGGGGGCAAAAACCAGACATGTAGGGTGAAAAGAGACTTGAATGGCCTGTACAAAGAAACCCCTGATCCAAACTACGAAGCAATATCTCCCACGAGAGTTCGGGTACATAAGTCAACCATAATGATGCCTGCATCCATCCTGCGGATAGAGCCAGGACAGAATGCTGAATGTCACAGATTCTGCCCCAATGCACGAGGGAGGAACTGGGAAACGCTTCAGAAGGAAGCGTGATGATACTAACTAAACCTGAAGACTTGGTTGTGGTGCGAGCACTGACAAATTCCCCCTAGCCTTATGAGACCGGAGAACTGAGAGCCTAACTGTCTAGACTATGCAAAGAAGGGCCCGAAGAATACCATGTAGGCCAGGAGAGGATGTAAAGCAATAAGCTAAGAACGTAGTATGTGGAATCCTGTCGATGCCCTCACACGAGTGAAGGAGTGCGATTGCGGTAAGCTGCTGGCGATTTAGTTCGCAGACCTGGCTGATTGAAAACGTAACCGGCATGGTAATACAAATGACAAATATGAGGGGTAAACAAGAAAATAACTAAAAAAGTGGCCTGAAGAAAGTACAGGTGGGATTACACCATGGGCCTGACCGATGTGATATGCGAAGAGCATAGCCAGACAGGTGATCTGTCGACCAGGCAGGAGTTTGTGAGCTGGCCACATTGATTATTGAACGTGAAAAAAAACATAAGCGGGCAACTATCTATGGTGATTGAAAACGTAGGATGAAGAATGCAAAAAGTACAGACAATAGGTTTAAAACAGAAGCCTAAGTGTGACATAAATAATTGAATGTGGATGATTACAATGTAATGGGCTAAGGACGTTAAGTTAGAGAACAAGGGCCTAACAAAATGAACAAGAGCTATGACACCCGGGGGTGGCCCACGCTCCAATGACAATAACGATACGTTGTATGTGGCGGCAGTGGCGCCGCCACCCATCCTGTATGTACCACGATTAAGTCTATTAGTATGTTTCTGGAATCGGCTTCCTGTCAGCCGAGCATAGCAAATGACCTACCATAATCCCTGCCAAGCACTAAATTGTCCGCAGAGAGAACGGAATGGTAACAAGGAGTGACCAGCAAAGGAAGCAATGCAGAAATGAGGAGCAAACTGAAAGAATCCATGCGGCACCCAAAGTCCGCCAGAAGAAGCCGTGGTGTAAAGAAGCCTGTCCAGAAGAGGGACAGTGTAGTAAAGACTAAACCCGGAGAGTAAGCATATCAGACTATCCGGTGAAGTTAACCGTGCAGTAAAAGATTCTCCAGCCAAGGGAGCAGTGCAGTAAAGCAAGTGCCCGGCAGAGGGAGCAAAGCGACGGTGGAACCAGCAGGGAGAGTGGTGCCATAAGAGGAGAGTCTGGTGGAAAGCTATGTGGTGATAAGGAGAGACCAGCCAAGGAAATTACGACTGTGAAGCAGAACTAAATGGTGAAAAATTATGTTTGCCGAGGGGACAAGAAGAACAGGAGAGCGCAATGCAAAGGACTGCCTGGTGGGTGGAGCCACACATCGATACCGCCTGTAGTATGCAGAACGAATGCATATGTACATACGATACCTAACTGGCAGACCGCAGGAAGTTATAACTGACAAATGGCCTCGATAATATGCGTACTAATTAAAACAGAGGGTCTAGCCTGAATACCGGACAGGCTAATGTTACTGAAAAAGTCGCCTGACCCGCATGGCAGGTGACCCTGACCAGGCTGAGCTCTGTTAAGGAAGAGTACACCTGGGTAAGTGTGGCAGACAATGGATGCACCACCAACAGACTTTGGAAAAGTGGCCTGGCCGGATAAACAAAGAAGCAGGTATGGATGTGAGACATTTGGGCCAAATCAACCTGGATGCACAGAAGTTCAACCCACCAGGTAGATCACCAGGCAGGACGAAAAACAGTCATCGTGCCCCAAAAGCCACGGGGCCGAAGCGGTCATCGTGCCCCCTAAGCCACAGGGCCGAAGCAGTCATCGTGCCCCCGAAGCCACGGGGCCGAAGCAGTCGCCGAGCTCCCAGGCATAGGGGCGAAGCAGTCATCGAGCCCTCAAGCCATGGGGCGAAGCAGCCTTCGAGCACCCGAGCCAAAGCAATCAGCAAGCCCTCAAAGCCATAGGGCGAAGCAGCCTCGAGCCCCAAAGCCAAAGCAATCAGCAAGCCCTCAAAGCCATGGGGCCGAAGCAGTCAGCGAGCCCTCAAAGCCATGGGGCCGAAGCATTCAGCGAGCCCCCAAGCCATGAGGCCAAGCAGTCATGGGGTCCCCAAGCCATGAAGCAAAAGCGAACATGGGGCCCCCCAAATCCTGAGGCCAAGTAATCATAAGGGCTCCCAAGCCATGAGACCCGAGCCACCATAGGGGGCCCCCATAGCCATGAGGCCAAAGCAAACATGGGCCCCCAAAGCATTGAGGCCACAGAAATCACGAGGACCTCAAGTCATGAGGCCAAGCAGCCATGGGGCCCACAAGGCATGCGGCCAAGCAGCCATGGGGCCCCTAGCGCCATGAGCCCAAGGCAGTCATGGGACCCCAGAGCCATGAGACCAAAGCAGTCATGAGCTTCCCAAGCTGTAAGGCCAAGGTAGTCCTCGAGACCATTATGCCAAGGGGCCGAAGCGGTCATCATGCCCCCGACACCATGGGGTCGGAGCGGTCATGGAATCCCTGCTCCCTGAGGCCAAAGCAGTCATGGGGCCTCCGCAGCCATGAGGCCAAAGCAATCAAGGGGCCGCCGCGGCCTTGCGGCCCAAGCAATTTAGGGGCCCCTGGGGCCATGAGGCCGTCATAGATGTACGTGATGGGTGAAGATAAATAAGAGTGAGCCCAACATGATGGAAAAAGCAACAACTAGGATGATTGGGACGTCTAAAAGTGGCCTGGAAAGGAACGTGATTGCTGACAGGTATGGACATTAGTAATCCGAACAACGGACATAAGCATAAAAACCCGAAACCAGCCATAAAACTTAAAAATGCAGACATGGAATATGAAACGGAGAAGAGAGAACAACCAAAACCTTGGCATTGCGATTTGCAAAGTCAAGTCCCTTGTCGCGACAAACAACTGAAACTTGAAAGAAACAGTAGTGAGTAGGAAGCTCAAACCCTAATGACCCACTGGCCCTAGCTGAGAGGCTGTTTATTGAACTGGGGCAGTGGGAGCAATCTTAGTGAATAGAAACCAGAAGTAAAGGAGAGCAGACAAAAGATTTTAATTTTTTTTGCTTGCAACTAGAGAAAAGACCCACTTGATGTATACGCGCAGAAAAACCAGATGTAAAGGAAATGACCATTGATGCCTGTCATGTTTGACAAGAGAGTGGCACCGGAGCCACCAACTGCCTCGGTGTGACTATCGAGTAAAACAACCGTGACGTAGAAACAGACAGGAGAATGTGGCTTGAATGGGAGCATGGTGTGCCGGCAGATGGATGACTGTGGACCTGGAATGAGTAAAACCTAAAAACATGGTATAACCAAAATGCAGACCTGAATGTGAGCGAAATAAGATAGCGTCGCGACAGCGAACGCATGGGCGCAGTTCTAGCAGGGAATGGAGTGTAGTACTAGATGTAACAGCAAGCGTGTGAACTCAGCTAGAGCGTGAAAGGAATATTAACTTGCTGTAACAGCAGACGTGAGATGCGGCCATGGATGGGCGGGAACATTGAGACGTAAGCGTGAAAGTAAAACCCGGAGTCACAGCGGTAGTGTGAACCCCAACTCTGGCAATAGGCCAAGCGTAAAATTTGGTATGACCGCAGCCTGCAGTGAACGAGGCATAAACAAACTAACGGTGACATGAACGCGCTCTTGCAATGGGCCTAAGCAACAGTGGATGTGTGACACCGGTCTGAGTGTGATGCAAGCAAACATATGAAAGCAAAAGAGGTATGAATGCAAAACACAGGATGACAGAAAAATAAATAAATGCACCGAGAATAAGACAGATTTACCCGCTGTTGTGACCATGCGTGGAGCGTAAACGTGATGCGAGAGTGGACGAGAGCACCGCTCAGAGAAAATGAGCATGTTGAAAGAGCAGACATGAGAAGGCAGCATCTCAATTGACAGGGCAAACCTGGCGTAAAGAGTTGAAGCATAAACGCAGCCCTGATTGCGGGGAGGGGCGGGTCACATGGGAAGTAATTGCTATAGCAAGAGCCGTAACAAGCAACAGCTGCATCCAATCTCCAACATAACATCACATGCAGCCCAGGTAAACCTTCCTTACCGCACACAGGCTGAAGTAACTTTTCAAAGCGAAACAACGTGAACGTAAAAAACGTGAGATAGAAGGGGAACTAAATCAGATTACATAACAAACAAAGTGAAAGGAATTGTTTAACTCCGACAAAACAAACCCGAGAAGCTGAGGAGGACGATTTTGAGGCAATGCCTTCCGCTCGCAAGAAAAGTCAGATTCCGGCCGGCCGGAGAGACGGACACGGCTCAATTAACTTACATACATGGCGCACGCGTCCCTACGGTAGCCATGAGCAGAAGAAAAGCTCCATTCCAGCTCCATACTGTAATGAAAGAAACCTCCTAGCAGAGGAGAGTTCACCCTGCTGACACACCAGCATCCCCTGTGCAACTGAGAAAACGCCCGCCCCTAGGTGGGGCTGTGCCTGGTTTAAGTAGAGCCTCCGCCCCTCCCAAAAATGCAGCCTAATCAGACTGATATATATATATTTATTTATAAATTAGGGATGTCCCGATACAGATACCAGTATCGGTACCGATACCGGCATTTTCACGAGTACTTGTACTCGTGAAAATGCCTACGATACAGCTGCCGATACCGGAAGTTCCGGTCCGGCAGCTCCTATACACTATTGAAGTAAACCTAACCTCTATTAATGTGGCCGGAATTACAAACTATTGATAAGCAGTCTCCCTCAGGTCAGGCGCTCAGTCCTTCCATTCTCCTCCTGCCCCGCCTGCCTTCTTCATTCATAAAAGTGGGCGGAGCGGGCAGGCGGGACATGAGGCGCATGGAGGAACTGAGAGCTCAAGCTGCCCGATTCCTCCAAGCACCTCACGTCCCTCCTGCGCGCTCCGCCCACTTTATGAATGTAGAAGGCGCGAGGCAGGAGGCGCATGGAGGGACTGAGCGCCTAACATGAGGGAGACTGCGCAGTAATGGTTAGTAATTCCGGCCACATTAATAGAGATTAAGTTTACGATTAGGTTCTGATCCCCATAACAGTGCGTCCTCCTCAGACCCCCATAACAGTGTCATCCACAGATCCCCCATAAGTGTGTCATCCACAGATCCCCCATAAGTGTGTCATCCACAGATCCCCCATAACAATGTGTCATCCACAGATCCCCCATAACAGCGTCATCCACAGATCCCCCATAACATTGTCAACCCCAGATCCCCATAACAGTGTCATCCACAGATACCCCATAACAGATCCCCTAGTGGCACATTGGTTGGAAAACACTATGATATTCCTATTTATTAATTTATTAACACTTGTACAAAGGAAAAGAAAAGCCGTTGGCCATAGCAACCAAATTCCAGCTTTAATTTTATTCATTGCTATCAGCAACTGCGCCGCTGTTTATACGAGGTATCGGTAATTGGTATCGGCGAGTACTTAAATAAAAATATCGGGACATCCCTAATATAAATGATCACAAAACATTAGGGATATTTGACTTGTGGGTGAAATTTCAGGATGAACCTAAAATGCACTCTAACCTTTACAAGTGAATTCCAGGCACATTTATGTTAGACAAGAGGCACTGTCATGTCAGACCATTCAAATCGTTTGTATCAACGTGGTCTGCATGCTAGACTACCTGCAAGGGTACCTGATCACACCAGGAACAGGAGTCATTGTCTTGCATGGGCCAGAGAGCATCTATGCTGGACGAGGGACCAGTGGGCCTCAGCACTGTTCACTTATGAAGGTCTATTCACGCAGAGCAGAAATGATGGCCGCCAACGATGTCAAGGAGAGCGCCATGCATCAGACTCTGCTGTCACCAGACAACACTGGTGTTACAGTGTAGGCAGGTGTGTAGTCAATACAGAACTTAACTACACTTAGTGAATGGTACAGTGACAAGCCCATACCACTTAAATAACGTTATTAATCCAGTCATTGTGCCTCAGCACAAAACAACATGGGCCTAATTTCATCTTCATGAACGACAATGCGCCAGCTCATTGAGGTCGATCATTAGGGAATGGTTGTTGGAGACTGGGACACCTCAAATGGAGTGGCCTGCACTTTCTCCAGACCTGAATCCTGTTGAAAACCTACAGGATTGGCTGAGTCGCCATGTAGAGGCTCAGTAACTCTGTACACCAGAACCTCAATGACCTGAGGGCTGCCCTTTAAGAGTGGGATGCCATTCGACTTATGAACAGCATGAGATGTCTGTGTAAAGCTGTAATTGATGTTCAAGGCCACATGACAAGTTATTGAGACACTGATATTTTTTGTGGGGGTATACCCACCACTACTGTTGGCTTTGTTTCAATAAATTTTGTGACTAGTGTGTAAAAATTATATATATATATATATATATATATATATATATATTTATTAAAGGATAGATACCTGTTTATTTCACCAGATGCAACGTTTCAGAATTTTTTTCTCTATATCCCCACATAGCAAGTGAAATAGGTATTCAACACCACCAATTTTCTAAGTAAATATATTTACAATGGTGCAATTGACATGAATAGGCTGTGTGTCTATAGATATGCTCATAAACAGTACATATAAAACTGTAATTGTGAGTAGGGTTGTTTCGGTACCAAAATTTTGATTCAGTATCGATACCACAAAAGTATTGCGATACTTGATACCATTCGATACCAAGTGGAAAAATAAAATGCCAAAAAAGCATTTATGGAATGTCCGGCCCATAATACAACAGTTCTATTCTATTTTTTGGAGGGACAAGGTGACAAAGAAAATGGAGAATTGTGCAATTTTTTTTTTTTTTTTATGGGCGCTACCGCTTAAGAGGATTTTTTTTTTTTAACAATTTGGACTTGAGACGCGGTGATATGTAATATTTTATATGTAAAATTGGAAAAGGGGTGATTTATACTTAATATTTTGGTGTACTTTTTAAACTTTTTTTTACAGTTTATTTATTAACTTTTCCCCACTTAGGGGCTAGAACCTGGGATCTTTTCATCCTATTCACCCTGATAGAGCTCTATCAGGGTGAATAGAATCTCACAGTCTCCCTGCTGCCCTGTGCACAGTACACACAGCAGCAGGGAGCTGATCATGGCAGCCAGGACTTCAGTAGCGTCCTGGTTGCCATGGTAACCGATCAGAGCCCCAGCATTACACTGCTGGGGCTCTGATCACTACCACTGCCACCAATGAGGAGGAGGTGAGGGGACCCTGTTGCCACTGCCACCAATGCTTTTATTACTGGAGGGAGGGAGGGAGGGAGGTGGGGGGAGGGCGCACTGGCCACCAATGTATTTAATACTGGGGACGGAGGGGGCGGGCGCACTGGCCACCAATAAGGAGGTGCGGCACCTGAGGGGTTAACTGCCGCGGATCGCAGGCAGGTGCCGGCAATTAGTTTCTTCTGCCTGCATTTGTATAGTAAACGTCACTCGTCATTGGTGGCCAGTGACCCCGCCTTCTCCTCCCGTCTCCCTCATTGGCAGCGCAGCACAGGGGGAGGGAGAGACTGCCTCCTTCTCCCCGTGCTGCCGACGAGAACATGGCCGCGATGAGACCGGCGCAGCCACGCCTCCGATACTGGGCTGTGCAGTAGCACAGCCTAGTATCAATAAAGGCAAATCCCAGTATCGTATCGATACCGGGCTAAATGTATCGAATAGGTATCGAAACTCGATACCCGAAACAACCCTAATTGTGAGATGTTCGCAAGGGAAAACACTTTGCATGGGTGCATGGTGCACCGTTCTGTGTATCCCCGTGATATAGTTCGGGAGGCTAACGGGAGGTGAAATATACTGTTGCAGAGTGTTTATATTGGAAGTGCCAGAACTAGACCATCAAAAAGGGACCAAGCATGATATGAAGAGTACTGGGCTGTGAATGATGGTGTAAAGGTCAGGGCCAGCTGGTTGAGTTGGTGGTGAAGAATAAGAGGAAGAGGCGTACTAGTCGTGGAGCAGCACTGCTAGGTGGTACAGTGTGTAAATAAAAAGCTGCTTGCGTAATAACTTCATAAAATGAGATTTTTGTGAAACTCACCTGTAAAATCTCTCTAGTCTTTTCCATTGGGGGACACAGACCATGGGTATAGCCTAGGCCATTACTAGGAGGGACACTATGCAAATAACAAAGAGAGCTCCTCCCCTCAGGCTATACCCCAGGCTCCAGCAGGAGGACTTCAGTCGGTGCAAAAGCAGTAGGAGACAAAAATGACGTAGAGGAGAGAGAAGTCTTGCCACGGAGCTACCAGCTGGTCCACCCTGTACGAGTTCGGATCCCGAACCCTGGTCAGGAACCCTGTTGTTGAGCCTGGACGCCATCAGGACTACGACTAGGCGGCGCCAACAGAGGCAGAGGTCCTCGAATACTGCAGGATGCAGGGACTACTCGCCCGGATCCACCTTGTTTAGGCTGAGAAAATCTGCCGTCCAGTTGTCTATTCCTGGGTTGTACACCGCCGACAGCACTGGAACATGCGCCTCCGCCCACTGGAGGATCCTTTCCACCTCCAGCATCACCTTCTGGCTGCGGGTCCCGCCCTGATGTTGATGTAGGCAGTGGCGTCGTCTGACTGAACCCTCGCCAGGCGAGGGGTTCCATGGGAAAGGGACAGGAAGACAGCCCTTAGCACCAGAATGTTGATCGGAAGGCGGGACTCCGCCACTGACCAAACTCTCTGAACCATCCGGGTCTGGAGAACGCCGCCCCAGCCCAGAGACTGGTGTCGGTGCTGACGACAGTCCAGGAAATGGGAGGAAGGACCTCCCGAAGTCAGGTTCTGGGAGACCGCCACCGAGGGAGCTCTTTCCGGACCCGAGGAGGCAGGCGGACCAGAGAGTCCAGACCATGTGACGTCCTGTCCCTAAAGGACAGGATGGGCTGCCGCAGAGGTCGGGAGTAAAACTGGGTATAGGGAACGGCCTCGAAGGATACCCAAAACCTGTATGCAGTCCAGGAGGGAGAGGTCCCGGGAGCGCAGAAGGCGGGACACAGAGTCCTGGATCCGAGAGATCTTGGCTTCCGGGAGGAATACCTGAGCGGCCCCGGTGTCCATAAACCTTCCCAGAAAGGACACCCTTTGGGACGGCTGTAGAGAGGACTTGAGAGAAGTTGATCAGCCAGCCGAACTGTTCCAGAGTCTGGACAGAGACAGACAGACAGACAGACACACCCAGAGACAGACAGACAGACAGACACACCCAGAGACAGACAGACAGACACACCCAGAGACAGACAGACAGACACACCCAGAGACAGACAGACAGACAGACAGACACACCCAGAGACAGACAGACAGACACACCCAGAGACAGACAGACAGACAGACACACCCAGAGACAGACAGACAGACAGACACACCCAGAGACAGACAGACAGACACACCCAGAGACAGACAGACAGACAGACACACCCAGAGACAGACAGACACACCCAGAGACAGACAGACAGACACACACCAGAGACAGACAGACAGACAGACAGACACACACACCCAGAGACAGACAGACAGACAGACACACACACCCAGAGACAGACAGACAGACAGACACACACACCCAGAGACAGACAGACAGACAGACACACACACCCAGAGACAGACAGACAGACAGACACACACACCCAGAGACAGACAGACAGACAGACACACACACCCAGAGACAGACAGACAGACAGACACACACACCCAGAGACAGACAGACAGACAGACACACCCACCCAGAGACAGACAGACAGACAGACACACCCACCCAGAGACAGACAGACAGACAGACACACCCACCCAGAGACAGACAGACAGACACACCCACCCAGAGACAGACAGACAGACACACCCACCCAGAGACAGACAGACAGACAGACACACACACCCAGAGACAGACAGACAGACAGACACACACACCCAGAGACAGACAGACAGACAGACACACACACCCAGAGACAGACAGACAGACAGACACACACACCCAGAGACAGACAGACAGACAGACACACACACCCAGAGACAGACAGACAGACAGACACACACACCCAGAGACAGACAGACAGACACACACACCCAGAGACAGACAGACAGACAGACACACACACCCAGAGACAGACAGACAGACAGACACACACACCCCAGAGACAGACAGACAGACAGACACACACACACCCAGAGACAGACAGACAGACACACACACCCAGAGACAGACAGACAGACAGACACACACACCCAGAGACAGACAGACAGACAGACACACACCCAGAGACAGACAGACAGACAGACACACACCCAGAGACAGACAGACAGACAGACACACACTCCAGAGACAGACAGACAGACAGACACACACACCCAGAGACAGACAGACAGACAGACACACACACCCAGAGACAGACAGACAGACAGACACACACACCCAGAGACAGACAGACAGACAGACAGACACACACCCAGAGACAGACAGACAGACAGACACACACACCCAGAGACAGACAGACAGACAGACACACACACACCCAGAGACAGACAGACAGACAGACACACACACCCAGAGACAGACAGACAGACAGACACACACACCCAGAGACAGACAGACAGACAGACACACACACCCAGAGACAGACAGACAGACAGACACACACACACCTAGAGACAGACAGACAGACAGACACACACACCCAGAGACAGACAGACAGACAGACACACACACCCAGAGACAGACAGACAGACAGACACACACACCCAGAGACAGACAGACAGACAGACAGACACACACCCAGAGACAGACAGACAGACACACCCACCCAGAGACAGACAGACAGACACACACACACCCAGAGACAGACAGACAGACACACACACACCCAGAGACAGACAGACAGACAGACACACACACCAGAGACAGACAGACAGACAGACACACACACCCAGAGACAGACAGACAGACAGACACACACACCCAGAGACAGACAGACAGACAGACACACACACCAGAGACAGACAGACAGACAGACACACACACCCCAGAGACAGACAGACAGACAGACACACACACCAGAGCAGACAGACAGACAGACAGACACACACACCCAGAGACAGACAGACAGACAGACACACACCCAGAGACAGACAGACAGACAGACACACAACCCAGAGACAGACAGACAGACAGCACACACACCCAGAGACAGACAGACAGACAGACACAACACCCAGAGACAGACAGACAGACAACACACACCCAGAGACAGACAGACAGACAGACACACACACCCAGAGACAGACAGACAGACAGACACACACCCAGAGACAGACAGACAGACAGACACACACACCCAGAGACAGACAGACAGACAGACACACACCCAGAGACAGACAGACAGACAGACACACACACCCAGAGACAGACAGACAGACAGACACACACACCCAGAGACAGACAGACAGACAGACACACACACCCAGAGACAGACAGACAGACAGACACACACACCCAGAGACAGACAGACAGACAGACACACACACCCAGAGACAGACAGACAGACAGACACACCACCCAGAGACAGACAGACAGACAGACACACACACCCAGAGACAGACAGACAGACAGACAGACACACACACCCAGAGACAGACAGACAGACACACACACCCCAGAGACAGACAGACAGACACACACCCCCAGAGACAGACAGACAGACACACACCCCCAGAGACAGACAGACAGACACACACCCACAGAGACAGACACCCCCAGAGACAGACACCCCCAGAGACAGACAGACAGACACCCACCCCCAGAGACAGACAGACAGACACCCAGAGACAGAGACACCCAGAGACAGAGACACCCAGAGACAGAGACACCCAGAGACAGAGACACCCAGAGACAGAGACACCCAGAGACAGAGACACCCAGAGACAGACAGAACACCCAGAGACAGAGACACCCAGAGACAGAGACACCCAGAGACAGAGACACCCAGAGACAGAGACACCCAGAGACAAGACACCTAGAGACAGAGACACCCAGAGACAGAGACACCTAGAGACAGAGACACCCAGAGACAGAGACACCCAGAGACAGAGACACCCAGAGACAGAGACACCCAGAGACAGAGACACCCAGAGACAGAGACACCCAGAGACAGAGACACCCAGAGACAGAGACACCCAGAGACACCCAGAGACAGACAGACAGAGACACCCAGAGACAGACAGACAGAGACACCCAGAGACAGACAGACAGAGACACCCAGAGACAGACAGACAGAGACACCCAGAGACAGACAGACAGAGACACCCAGAGACAGACAGACAGAGACACCCAGAGACAGACAGACAGAGACACCCAGAGACAGACAGAGACACCCAGAGACAGACAGAGACACCCAGAGACAGACAGAGACACCCAGAGACAGACAGAGACACCCAGAGACAGACAGACGCCACCCAGAGCCAGAGCCACCCAGACTGACAGACAGACAGACACATTACCAGGATATCGTCCAAGTAGGGCATATGCCCCTGCCGCGAAGTAGCTCAACGATCGGTGCCAACGATCGGTGTTGTAAACACCCGCGGGGCCGCCGCCATGCAGGTCAGCATCCTGGATGGCCACTGACGCGAGGAAACTCTTCCGGAAGAAGAGAAGTAACAACGGAGTGGAACCTCCGTACCTGCAGGGACCTGTTAAGTGGCAGGTCCAGGATCGGACGGACCTATCCCTCGTTCCTGGGAACAAACTGGATGGATACCTGGGTAATCAACCCTCTGGATAGAAGGGAAGACATTGCTTGTATTACACAAGGATCGCTTTCAGAAGTGGGATACGAACCCACGCCTCCAGAGGAGACTGCGCGACCTGAACACAGGTAGCGCCTTAGACCGCTGGCCATCCTGACAAGCCCGGAGGGCTGAGGCCGAATCCCTGTCTATCTTGCAACTAGAAGTTACAACTTCCAGGGTCCAGGCGTCCTGGATGTGCGCTTTCCAAACCTGCATGGGAGCTGCAGGACGAGCAGAGTGGGCCCGCGGCTGCCCGGAGAGTTGGGGCTTAAGAGAGGGCTTCTCACCAGTATCCTGCGATCCACCAGAAGGGACCGAGGCGGATCTGGAAGAAGAGAAGCGATGAAAGGACAGGTTCCTAGAACCAGAGCCCTTAAGGTGCGTTTGGACTTGGACAGGGGCAGATGGGCGCTCTGCCCCTGTAGCATCCGAGATAATCTCGTGTAGCTTAGCACCAAACAGCCTGGAGACCAAATGGGAGGTTAGTGAGGGAATGCTTGGCAAAAGCATCCGCGCCACAGACCTTTAACCAAATTTTCCTGCGCTGTGTGACGGACAGGGCCGAGACACACGCATGGCCAGAGACACCTGAAGGAGCAAGATCAGGGCGTCCGCAGGCGTCCTGCTCCGAGAGGTCCTGAAGGAGGAGCTGCAACCATTCAGACAACGCTCTTGCGACTCCAGGCAGAGAAAGGCGGCCCGCACCTGCTAGAGTGCATTTTTGGCGAAAAAGGGTTAAGGGAAGGAGCGCGCACGCTTTGATGTCCCCCGGCGCCAAACGCAGCATAGCAGGGGTTAATTGAAAGATGTAGGAGAGTCCCCGCTGGCTGCTGCCAGAGTAAGGTAGGTTAAACGCTGCATGGGAGGCAGACACCTAAGCCAGTGAGCTATAGGCTCACAACAGTGAGATTAAACATGAGCCCTCCATTGGTACAGTGCCCCCTGATGACCCCATTAGGACAGAACAATTAGATAGCTTCACCCAGGCAGCCCATAGTCTGAGGCGGGGAGCATCCATACTTATTTGCTCCTGCAGTCTTCTCCCTCTGTTCAGGTACCAGCAGGGTTCACCTGTTCAGACCTCTGACTCCAGGAGTGCAGTGCTCTGGATGGAGGGCAGCAGCAGGTGACCCAGGAGCTGGTGGGATGCCGGAGCCAACAGGTCGAGACCGGATCCACTTGTCTTCTTGGGGGGAAATGGAGGCAGACCTGTGTCCCCATCTAGAAAGAAAATAACAAACCGGAGTAGAATCAACAGAAGTGTCAACCTCCTTCACCGGACACTAAGCAAAGACTGAAGTCCTCCTGCTGGAGCCTGGGGGTATAGCATGAGGGGGAGGAGCTCTCTTGTTATTTGCATAGTGTCCCTCCTAGTAATGGCCTAGGCTATACCCATGGTCTGTGTCCCCCAATGGAATGTACGAGAAATTTATTTTACTGTAAAAAAAAAAAAAACATTTCCTGAACTTCGGTTCGGTTCCAAAAAAAAGTACAAACATTAGGTATTGCCACGTCAGTTACGACTGGCTCTATAAAAATATCACATGACCTACTCCCTAAAAAAATAAAAAAAAATTCTCTCCACCTTATCCAATAAAGTGCAATATTGTATAATCAAAAAAGTCATATGTACCCAAAAATGGTACCTATAAAAACCAACTATTCCTGCATAGAATAAGCCCCTGAACAAGACGATAAGCAGAAGAAAAAAGTTCTGAAAAACTAGATTTTTATTTACTTACCGGAAATTCTGTTTCTCTTCCGTTCATTGGGGGACACAGGATTGACCATGGGTATAGCTGCTGCCACTAAGCACAAAAGTGTGAGCTCTTCCCTTTAGCTATAACCTTCCTAGCTGTAAGCTCAGTTAGTGCAAAAGCAGTAGGAGCAGGAAAAAACAAAAACACAGGAAAATCGAACAATGTACAAACCCAGAATCGCGTAGGTCATAAGAGGCCCATAAAAAGAACAGGTGGGAGCTGTGTCCCCAAAGAACAGCAAATCCGTCCGTCGCAAAGAGGACGTCTAAGACAGATAGATACGAACAGCTTGTACTAAATCCAGAGTGTAAAATGACTGTTCGCAAGGATGAGATGGGGCAGGACAAAAGGAAGGTAGAATGATCTCTTCATTGAGATGGAATGCCAACACAATCTTCGGAAGGAAGGACTGAACAGGGCAAAGTACTACTTATCCAGAAAATCAACACAGACTTCCTTTGGGCATGGAAAGCCACTCAGATCACCCGGATTCACCGCTCCGTTGTAGACCTTTGTGAGAAATCAAGGTTGCACATATAGTGAAGTACAGTCACAATGGTTCAACTGCAACGGGTTTTATTGTACTTACACTGTATAAAATAAATAGAAAATGTCAGTCATGTGTCCCAGAAACACGGACAGTTACTTGCGCTGCCGATTCCGATGTAGTGTGGTGGGTAGTTCACAGTGGAAAATTCATGTACTAAAGGTTTGAAACCGGCTGCTTGTGAATTAGTCGTACGGAGCACAAGTGAATGAATCGGGTATTGGCCTTCGTCCTCCTCTCTCAAAGGGTTCGATCCTTCTCAGACCGCCTCCTCTGTAAGGTTAAATGACCGGCACATAGTGAAATACCCTCTTAGTTGTTATTAAAAATGGTTTTATTCTACTCACAGACAAAGGTAGATATAAGGCATATCACAATTATAAAATCAGTTAAGGTTCCTGCCCGACCCAGGTTTCGCTCTCTGGATTCCTCAGGGGCGACCACTGCGCATGTTCATAGCAGGGCCCTTTAAATAGCCCAGCTTCCCATTCCCGAACTCTAGGAGTCATAACCCAAATCAAGTCATATTAAACAGCATTAGTAAATTACACCACCTATTCTCACATAAAACATATGCTTAATCGGGAGTTAGTTCTCACAGCGAGAATTTTTCATCTATCCGCCGTACATCCAATATGCCCAACAAAATTGGTTGCACAATAAAACATTTTTACTTATCAGCTACACTCTCCACTATCATGTTACCGCAGCCTTATAATATATGTAAGTCTCATTAATACATTCTGTTGTCCTTTCCTTGGACAGTATTTGTATCTTACATACATCCTCTTTTTCCTTCTATTTGTATAACCTTTGTTCCACATTATCAAAAGACCTCTTTATTTGTAAGCCATTCACATTTTTCTAATCCCATTCATCACGCAATCACCTAGTTTTCTCTCCACCCACTACTGGTCACGTTACTCCAGAGATCTCAAACCCACCTATTTCCCATTCATAAAGTTCATATCACATGATCCAAACATCCAATCAGCAGTCACTATCAATGACGTTTCTTAAAAGGACCTCAGCACAAGGTAAAAACCTTCAGAGATTAGTTTCACAGTAAAAAGGACACTTATCTATACTTTACACCAGGCTTCACTCAAGCTGCGGCCCTCCAGCTGTTGAAAACTACAACTCCCACAATGCCCTGCTGTAGGCTGATACCTGTAGGCTCTTCGGGCATGCTGGGAGTTGTAGTTTTGCAACAGCTGGAGGGCCGCAGTTTGAGGATGCCTGCTTTACACTAAACAGGGCTTCAGATCGAACTCTATGTTCAGGCCGCTCGGTTGCAAGGTCCCTAGTTGGTAAATCCATTGCACCTCTTTCAGATTGATTCGTGATAGCGAGTCACCTCCTTGCCAATGTGGTTTAACCACTTCCACGCCAGCAAACTTCAAGCCCTGTGGGTTCTTACCATGCGTGAGCTTGAAGTGAGCTGACACACTGTGAAGCCCTGCTTAGTGTAAAGTATAGATAAGTGTCCTTTTTGCTGTGAAACTAATCTATGAAGGTTTTTACCTTGTGCTGAGGACCTTTTAAGAAACGTCATTGATAGTGACTGCTGATTGGATGTTTGGATCATGTGATATGAACTTTATGAATGGGAAAGAGGTGGGTTTGAGATCTCTGGAGTAACGTGACCAGTAGTGGGTGGAGAGAAAACTAGGTGATTGCGTGATGAATGGGATTAGAAAAATGTGAATGGCTTACAAATAAAGAGGTCTTTTGATAATGTGGAACAAAGATTATACAAAAAGAAGGAAAAAGAGGATGTATGTAAGATACAAATACTGTCCAAAGGAAAGGGACAACAGAATGTAATAATGAGACTTATATTATAAGGCTGCGGTAACATGATAGTGGAGAGCGTAGCTGATAAGTAAAAATGTTTTATTGTGCAACCAATTTTTGTTGGGCATATTGGATGTACGGCGGATAGATGAAAAATTCTCGCTGTGAGAACTAACTTCCCGATTAAGCATATGTTTTTATGTGAGAATAGGTGGTGTAATTTACTAATGCTGTTTAATATGACTTGATTGGGTTATGACTCCCAGAGTTCAGGAATGGGAAACTGGGCTATTTAAAGGGCCCTGCTATGAACATGCGCAGTGGTCGCCCTGAGGAAGCCAGAGAGCGAAACCCGGGTCGGGCAGGAACCTGAACTGATTTTATCATTGTGATATGCCTTATATCTACCTTTGTCTGTGAGTAGAATAAAAACATTTTTAACAACTAAGAGGGTATTTCACTATGTGCCGGTCATTTAACCTTACAGAGGAGGCGGTCTGAGAAGGATCGAACCCTTAGAGAGGAGGACGAAGGCCAAGACCCTGATTCATTAACTTGTGCTCCGTGACGACTAATTCACAAGCAGCGCGGTTTCAAACCTTTACTACATTTATTGTACTTACAAAATACAAGTTGATAAAAGGCAGTGTACATAGATCAAACACCCGACCCGGGTTTCGCTTCAGCAAGCTTCGTCAGGGGTATCTACTCCACCCACTCAGGGGTGGTCCTTATAAACCCACAGGTGGGACTTAGCCACACCTCCATACAATCAACCTAGCCTCTACGGCTTAGTACAAAAACACAAAAAACTTTTAAAGTACATAAAAACACTCCTAAAATTATTCCTAAAATCACCCCTTAAGGGTACATAAAATACATTCCTACACTCACATAGAAAAAAATACCCTTTAGATTACCATATTACACATTTTACATAAGAACTGCCTAAATGCTACTTGCATACCTTAGCTCGGAGGTATCCACTTCCCCATATGGTTGCTCCCCACCGATACTCCGATACACATCCTGGGGAATCTCCTTCATTCATAAAAACCAGGGCTGTGGAGTCGGAGTCGAGGAGTCGGAGGCAATTTTGGGTACCTGGAGTCGGAGTCGGCAAAAAATGGACCGACTCCGACTCCTACTAGATTTAAATTGGAATAAAAAAAATTGGAATAAAAAAAAAAAAAGCAAGTTTAAATGTCCCAATTCAGATAAAGTTATAATTACTTCTCTACTGTAAGAATAAAGGCCAATGCATGCAGTGCATCACGTTACTGCTAAACAAAGACGTTAAGTGACTGTGAAGAAGCACGCTTTTCATATGCTTTACTATGCAGTTAAAGGGACACTGACAGGCTGATTTACCGGCTAAAGATATATCTGCTGGTATTCATCAGAGGATTAGGAATACAACTAGACGACTGTTACCCCCAGTTGAGGCTTACTTGTGTTTAAAAAAGTTGTAATCAATATGCAAATTCTCTACCTTTATGCCCAAGGGGGAAGGCGCACATGTAGAGTACTGGCAGCACTAGACAGGACTAGGTAGCGAGGAGGAAGAGAGAAAGCTGGCACAGCCTCAGCATAGCCAGACGAGGCTGCTGCCAGCACTCTACACGTGCACCTGCGCAGGAATTCAGCGTTCGGCTAGCCTGAAAAAAAAGGCCAGTGCAGTGAATAATAACGAGGGGAACAGCGCTGGAAGCTGTACTTCGGGCGCGGCTGGGCACAAAGCCGCAGGAGACGCTGCCCCATTGGGCACAAAGATAGTGAATTTGCATACAGATTAAAATGTTTTTAAACACAAGTACGGCTTAACTGGGGGTAACATTAGTATAGTTTTATTCCTAATTCTCTGATGAATACCAGTATATATATATCTTTAGCTGGAAAATCAGCCTGTCAGTGTCCCTTTAAGGAGCGGCAATACTTACACTTTCCATTGTCTTGTGGTCTGCTGTTACAGGGAACCCATGGTTATCCTCGCCTCTCACTGATAACTGATTAAGGACTGGAGACATTTGTATAAGTGAAGGGAATGGATAGTCAATAGTTCAAGACTGAAGCTGTAAACCATTTGAAAAACTGCTATCATTCAGCTAAGGCTATAAAACATGTAAACTCAGATTGTTAGCTTAAATTTTAAACATGACTATGGGATTCTACTAGGAAAATCATGTTTTAAAAATAAATGCCCCTTCCCCTGCCCCTTCCTGGATCCTCCCACTGCTCTATCTTCAGCAGAAGATCAGCACACAAAGGAGAAGGCAGCAGCTTCTGCTCAACTACCTCTCTGTGCTAGAGAAGATTAGAAGAACTTGGTGGAACAGCTTCGTATTTGCATATTAAATACAGAGGAGTCGGAGTCGAGGAGTCGGAAGTTTCAAAATCTGAGTCGTCGGACAATTTATCTACCGACTCCACAGCCCTGATAAAAACCTGAATGCCACCCGCATAATTCATTCCACCAATCGCAGAACACATTTCTTAAGCAACCTTCCTTCATTCATGGTTGATCAGCCACGTCATACCCCACATGTTCCATTTCCATCAGTAGTACGTTTACACACCTTTAAACCCCTCCCTTCATTCATAGACATGTCATAGCGCACATGATCCCCTTCAGCCACACATATTAGCCATATTATCGAAGGTCCTTGAAAAATACAAGATATGTTTTTTCACGTGAGACAGGGTTTTAAATCAAATTCCACAATTATCCCTTTTGGTTGTAGTGAATCCATCTTATAGAGCCACTCAAATTCCTTCCTATTTATCCGCTCGGTGGAATGTCCTCCATGCCAGTGTGGTTTTACCGACTCCACTCGAGAAAAAAGGCCACTGGGGTCTTTCTGATTTCTGGTTTTAAAATGCATAGATACACTGTGTTTCTAGTCCCTTTCCAATATTACGAATGTGCTCTTGAATCCTCACTTTCAATTTTCTCATGGTACGGCCCACATACTGGAGGCCACACGGGCACTCCAGCATGTAGACCACCCCTATACTTTCGCAGGTGATAAGTCCTTTTATTTTATGATCCTGGCTGTTTTGATTAGTGTACACAGTCTGGATATCCCGTTTTCTTTTTCTTTCCTCCTATTTCGACATGGCATGCAGAACCCACACCAGATGAATTTATTCCCTTTCCTTACATCCTCAAGGAGCCATGTACCAACTTAGTCCGTACGCTCGGTGCTTTTCTAAAAATTATACTAGGCTGGTCTGGAATATCCTTCCCTAAAATTGGATAATTTTTTAAAATTGACCAATTTTTTTCTTACTATATTTTTCATTATCCCGGCTTGTGCATTAAACTGAGTGAGGAAGGAAAAGCGGATTTTTTTAAAATTATTTTTGATGACCCTCCCTCTTTTTTGTTATTCTTCCTTTCTAATTGCTTCCTACATCTCACTAAATCCTCCCTATGGTAGCCCTTCTCCAAAAACTGTTCTGTAATTATCTCACTCTGCGTTTCAAAATCCTCCTCCTTTGTGCAGTTTCGATTAACCCTTTTTAATTGCCTCTTAGATATATTTTTAATCCAGGGGGTGTAGTGGCAGCTAGAGGTGTCAGTTTCTTTAAAAAAAAAGTTTTTGTCTTTAAGAAGCCCTAATCCAGAAAAATGGTTAAATCGAGGAAGTTAATGCTATCCTTACTCACGGTACTCGTGAACGTGAGGTTCCACTGGTTAACATTAAGATGGCTTATAAAATCCAAAAGGGCTTTCTCCCTTCCAAACAACGAGGCAGTCATCAATGAACCTCTTCCAGATGTTCAATTCGCCAAATGCTGTCACTCTATTCAGGACGGGGTTGAGGTTTTCTTTTCCCACGCCCCATAAAGATATTAGCGAAACTGGGGACGAATTTCGCTCCCATCGCCGCCCAGTGCACTGAAGATAGTAGCTATCTTTGTACCAAAAATAATTGTGACAGAGGCAGAACTCAACGCACTCAAGGATAAACTTCCCTGCTCCTCTGTCAAGGGGTCCTGCCGTATTTCTTCCTCAATGGCCTTAAGGCCTAAATCTTTGGGATCACCGTGTACAGGGATGTTACATCAACTGTAGCTAACCACATATCATCTGGACAGGCACCAAACTCTAATCAAATTTAAAACACTCGCCGAGTCCTTCAGGAAGGATGGCATCAGTGGGGACATACTTCTGAAGAAAAAAGTCGACATATTCTCCTATCCTACTTGTAAGGGAATTTATGCCCGACAATTGGTCTGCCAGGGGTTGGTCAGACTCTTGTGTATCTTTGGCAAAAAGTATACTACCTCTGTAACTGGGAATTTATTATTCAGATACTCAAACTCTTATTTATAATTCTATCACTGAAACCTCTAGTTAAAAGGGCACCTCTCTGTAATTGTCGGATTCTTTTTAGAACCTGACAAGTCTCATCTGCTAGCAATCTCAGCATTTCTACCCCCATTTCTACTACTGATGGAAATGGAACATG
>JAKVIS010000661.1:0-57606 GCA_033119425.1 Bufotes viridis | reverse complement strand
TATTGCTCTCTCAACACAGTGTTATTGTACTGATCCATATACTAAGGGCAGAGCACCACCAGTCTGGGAACCAAAATAACTGGACACATACGCATGTGGCGACAATTTTGGATGCGAATCCATATATCGCACCACAGTGCATCGCAGTGCAGCTGATCCCCTTTCTTATTGAATTATTGCTTTCCTCCTGTAATGTTCTCTTATATCAGATAACAGGCTGGCTATGATGGGAGTAGTAGTCCTCTCCTTCTGTAATGTCCTCTGATATCAGATAATAACAGGCAGGACATGCTGGGAATTGTAGTCCTCTCTTGGAGCCAGTGAGGAAGGGGTTAATACGGCGCTGAGTCCGGGGAGTATCCTGTAGATTTCTGGTGTAATGTGTCTGACGCTGTTCTTTAGAAGATGGGAGTAGATCTGCTCCAGTTTCCATGACGATTTCTGTGGGTTTTGCACCAAAAACCCCAATTTCTAGCTGTGGTTTTTGATGCGGTTTTGCCGCAGATCTCACTTTCATTAGAAAAGGGTGAAATCGCAAACATAAGTGACATGATGAGGATTACTCCATCCGGATGGGAAGCCTCTGCACGGTGTCCAAGGGACTGGTGCAATCCGTCCACTGTGCTGTGTGTGCAGGAGCCTGTGGTGTCCTGTGTTGTATGGTCCTCCTGCCAGTGACGACTGTGTGCGCCCAGGAGATGTCCGTCCTCCATTACACCCCACCCTGATCATTAGCCTATTTACACCACTGTATTATGGAGGAGCACTACTGTGTTGGGGCACTAAGGTGGAGCACTACTTTGTGGGGACACTAAGGTGGAGCACTACTGTGTGGGGGCACTAATGTGGAGCACTACTATGTGGGGACACTAAGGTAGAGCACTACTATGTGGGGGAATTATGGGGGAGCACTACTCTATGGGGACACTAAGGTGGAGCCCTACTCTGTGGGAACACTAAGGTGGAGCATTACTCTGTGGGGGCACTAAGGGGGAGCACTACTGTGTGGGGGCACTAAGGTGGAGCACTACTCTGTGGGGACACTAATGTGGAGCACTACTATGTGGGGACACTAAGGTGGAGCACTACTATGTGGGGGAATTATGGGGGAGCACTACTCTATGGGGACACTAAGGTGGAGCACTACTCTATAGGGTAATTATGGGGGAACACTACTGTGTGGGGACACTAAGGTGGAGCCCTACTGTGTGGGGACACTAAGGTGGAGCACCAGTGGCGTAACTAGAAATGACTAAGCCCCACATCAAGTTTTTGAATGGGGCCCCCTCCCACAGTAATTTTTTCACAACCCCTTCCTTTCATGCTGCCCCCTTTCCTGTGGTACTAAAGATCGTTCTCTCAGACCAGGCCCGGCAGCTGTTCTATCCGTTTTCTACACTGTCTATACTGCCACTGTGTATCATTTCATTGTGTAATAATGTTGAGGGGCCCTGACAAAATCTTTTAGTACTTCTCCTCCTCTTGGATGGGCCCCTTCTGGGTCAGGGCCCCAATGCAGCCGCTTCCCCTGCTTCCCCTATAGTTACGCCCCTGTGGAGCACTACTGTGTGGGGACACTAAGGTGGAGCACTACTGTGTGGGGACACTAAGGTGGAGCACTACTGTGTGGGGACACTAAGGTGGAGCACTACTCTATGGGGACACTAAGGTGGAGCACTACTCTATGGGGACACTAAGGTGGAGCACTACTCTATGGGGACACTAAGGTGGAGCACTACTGTGTGGGGACACTAAGGTGGAGCACTACTCTATGGGGACACTAAGGTGGAGCACTACTCTATGGGGACACTAAGGTGGAGCACTACTCTATGGGGACACTAAGGTGGAGCACTACTCTATGGGGACACTAAGGTGGAGCACTACTGTGTGGGGGCATTATGGGGGAGCACTACTGTGTGGGGGCACTAAGGGGGAGCACTACTGTGTGGGGGCATTAAAGGGGTGCACTACCGTGTTGGGGCACTAAGGGGGAGCACTACTGTGTGGGGGCATTAAAGGGGTGCTTTACTGTGTGGGGGCAATAAGGGGGAGAACTACTGTGTGGGGGCATTAATGGGGTGCTCTACTGTGTGGGGGCATTAAGGGGGAGCACTACTTTGTGGGGCCATTAAGGGGGAGCACTACTGTGTGGGGGGCATTAAGGGTGAGCACTACTGTGTGGGGGCATTAAGGAGGAGCACTCTTGTGTGGGGGTACTAAGGGGGAGCACTACTGTGTGGGGGCACTAAGGGGGAGCACTACTATGTGGGGACAATAAGGGGAAGCACTACTTTGTGGGAACAATAAGGGGAAGCACTACTGTGTGGGGGCACTAAAGGGCAGCACTACTGTGTGGGGGCACTAAGGGGGAGCACTACTATAAGGGGGCACTAAGGGGGAGCACTACTATAAGGGGGCACTAAGGGGGAGCACTACTGTGTGGGGGCACTAAGGTGGAGCACTACTGTGTGGGGGCACTAAGTGGGAGCACTACTGTGTGGGGGCACTAAGGGGGAGCACTACTGTGTGGGGGCACTAAGGGGAGCACTACTGTGTGGGGGCACTAAGGGGGAGCACTACTGTGTGGGGGCACTAAGGGGGAGCACTACTATAAGGGGGCACTAAGGGGGAGCACTACTGTGTGGGGGCACTAAGGGGGAGCACTACTGTGTGGGGGCTCAGATATGAGGAAAGCTTAGATTCTTATTATTGATATTCACACTACTCCTTTCTTCTAGGACATCTGTGATTATTCTACACGTTTTCCACTTTTTCTTTATTTACATCTTTTTTATATACACCTTTTCACACATATTTTTTCAAATTTTTATATATTTAGCACAGATGTTTTGTGTGTTAGGATTTGCCGCACCAATGATGGCCCCTCTCCCCCCTTTTATTACTATACTAGACATTAGCAGGAACAGCCTATATTAAATGGTAAGGGAACTTGACCACACTGACTGGTGGCTGTGGGTGATGGCCGAGACTGGCGGCTATGGCTGAGACTGCTGGCACTGACTGGTGGCTGTGGCTGAGACTGCTGGCACTGACTGGTGGCTGTGGCTGAGACTGCTGGCACTGACTGGTGGCTGTGGCTGAGACTGCTGGCACTGACTGGTGGCTGTGGCTGAGACTGCTGGCACTGACTGGTGGCTGTGGCTGAGACTGCTGGCACTGACTGGTGGCTGTGGCTGAGACTGCTGGCACTGACTGGTGGCTGTGGCTGAGACTGCTGGCACTGACTGGTGGCCATGGCTGGTGGCTGTGGCTTAGACTGCTGGCACTGAGTGCTGGCTGTGGCTGAGACTGCTGGCCGCGGCTTGTAGCTGAAACTGCTGACACTGAGTGCTGGCTGTGGCTGAGACTGCTTGCACTGACTGGTGGCTGAGACTGGTGGCTGCGACTGAGATTGCTAAATGTGGCTTATGGCTGAGACTGCTGGCACTGAGTGCTGGCTGTAGCTGAGACTGCTGACTGTGGCTGGTGGCTAAGACTGCTTGCACTGACTGGTGGCTGCGGCTCAGATTGCTGAATGTGGCTTATGGCTGAGACAGCTGGCCCTGACTGGTGGCTGTGGCAGAGCCTGCTTGCCCTGACTGGTGGCTGAGACTGCTGGCTGTGGCTGGTGGCACTGACTGATGGTTGAGATGGCTGCCACTGACTGGTGGCTGGCACTGACTGCTGGTTCTGAGACTGGTGGGTCAGACTGCTGACAGGGGCTCCTCTCTATCTGGCTTCGCTCGACGATACCTCTGCCAGAGCGCCTTTGCGAGATTACGGTGCTTCTCTGCAATTAAACAAAGGCAAGTGAAGTAAATAAATTAGCTAGGAGGTGGTGCTGCCGGGGGCCATATACGAAGCGGCGCTGGCGGCAGGGACCCCTATGGACTCGGGTGCAATTGCAGCCACTTGAGGCTTTATATAGAGCACTCGGGTGGCTGCAGCACTAGGGGGCCGGCGCTCCTGCCCAAGGGGCGCCCTATGCGGCTGCCTAGTCCACCTATAGGACGCACCGGCCCTGCCAGCACCGATGTCGGCCGTTTCAAGCAGAGTGTTAGCTGAACATTACAGCTAACACTCTGCCCGCTGCCACTGCAGGGAAACTTGTGTGTAGAGCTGTGTCCGTGTGTAGCGCTTTTTCCTGATTGGACGCCGCGCAGGACACACACATGGACACAGCACACTGACACAGCCCTTTTTTGTTATATAGGATTTTTTTTTATTTGTGCCCTATGAGTGATGACATACCACTCGCCTGGCGCACTCTGGAATTAAGGGATGGCGATTCTCTTGGATACCACATCAGCTGGGTAATGCTGTGAGGTACGACCTCCTCCATTGGGTCAGACTGGGTATAATAAGGATATTTCCCAGGATTATTTGTGTCCCCTGAGGAAGCTGACGCCAAACATGTGTCTCCCCTGAGGAAGCTGGCACCAAACACGTGTCTGGGTGTTTTGTGGGGGCGCCAATTGTCCGGGTCGGTAGATTTAGATATATGGTACGTCTTGTGGGGGTGTACCCCCTTTTACCTGCTCTGCAGGTCAGACAAAGTGAGCCAGCTAACTGAAGCTACGGATGGACCTTCTCAACCCTGCAGACAAGTGAACTGACTAGTAGATTCTCATATAGAGGTGGACTGGCCATAGAACCTACTGGGATGATTTCTGGTGGGCGATGCCCAGTGGACACCCCAGCCTTCTTCTTGGCTGCCGGCTGGTTACATGAATATCTGCTGCTCCCAGCTTAATTAATGCATTATTTCCTCCTGCAGCAGGACATGGGCATCTCACACTCTACAAGCTGTAACAAACTAAGCAGAGGTGAGATGTGGCTGAAAGAAGTCATCATGGCGGTATGCTCTGAATGGAGGAGATAAGGAAAGAGAACTTCTACAGAAGAGGAGACATCACTGGATGTGAGAGGTATGTGGTGCTGTATTCTGTATGACCAGGCAGGAGTAGGGCTGGCTCAGTGCTGGGGCCCTGTCTCGCCTCCTCAGCCTTTTACTCTATAGCCTTTAGAGACAACTGGAGGAGAAGGACAGTACGTGGCGGCTGGTGCTAGACACCACAGATTTGTGATTTCCATCCTTTTTATCCATCAGAGGAAAACCCCTTTAAGACCTCTGGGTGTGAGAGAAGAGTTTTTAGGGGGTGTTTAGGAGAGGTCTCAGTTTCAGGGATAGTTAGAGGTTTAGTATAATATAGATGTTCTTCAGAAGGCCCAATATCAATATTTCCATAGCATCACCACGACGGCATACAAGGAGATTGACCCCTGACGTCGGCAGCGCACGATGCCGGGCCCGGCTTGAAAACTGAGACGCCGGCTTCAGAGGATCGCTCTCGGCGGTTCCTGCCTGAGGGCCCCTCTCTCCTCACTGACTATACGTGCGCCGGACAGAGGAGCAGCTATGTCGGCTGACGCCTGATCTCCACCTAAGGAGACAGAACCACCTATGCCGCCTGCCGTGAGTTCCCCTGATGGGGTGTTGTGCTGTGGGGGAAAGGTGTTAGGGGGGGAGTTGAGAGTATTCCGTACTTCTATATTTATAAGTATATCTTCCTGTCACTTTTTATGGCAGTAACTTGTTCGGCGCTCCCCTCCTCTTTCCCTCTCCTCCTTCCCTATGGTTTTTTACTGAGTCTGTGCCGCAAATGTGGTTCTCTTCTCATACTACCTTAATTTTCCCTCAGGTGACTAAAGAGTCCCTTAAGAAAGTTAAGAAAACGGCCAGATGTATTTCCTGCAGTAACAAGCTGCCAGAAAATAATGCTAAAAAGCTTTGCAAGCCCTGCATTTCTAATATTGTACGTGAAGAATCCACCTCATGGAAGCAGGACCTGTGTTCCATGATTCAGGATGAGATTAAAACCCCTCTGGCTCATTTATCCAGTGCACCAGAGACGCATCGGTCAAAAAGGAAACGCACTAGATCCCCTTCTTCTTCGAATTCTGAACCACCGAGGGAGGATAGCGTATTGTTTGCTAAATCCCTTGGAGAGAGAATCTCGGATTCTGTTTCTGAGGAGAGTGGAAGGAGATTCTACTTTGCCACAGAAAATATGCCTGAGTTACTGAGAGCTGTCAGGTCCACTATGGGGGTAGAGGAGGTTCAGCGTACTCATACGATTCAGGAAGAGATGTTTGGGAGTTTAAGAATGAAAAAATCCCGCGTCTTCCCTATAAATGAAAACATCAAGGATATGATATGGGACGAATGGGCAGACCCTGAGAAACGTCTGGGGGTCTCCTCAGCTTTTAAAAATAGATTGTTATTTGATCCGGAAGAAGCTAAGCTATTTAACCAAACTCCAAAAATTGACGTTCAGGTGGCTAAGGTTAATAAGAAGACCTCGCTCCCTTTCGAAGATACCTCCCAGCTTAAGGATCCCATGGATCGCAAAGCAGACAGCCTTCTCCGTAAATCCTGGGAGGCCTCTATGCTCAATATTAAGTCTAATATTGCAGCCACTTCTGTGGCCAGATCCATGTTCCTTTGGCTGGGGGAACTTGAGGATAAGACTCCTAGAGAGAAACTTCTTAGTTCATTGCCTTTGCTTAAATCCGCCACTGCTTTTTTGGCAGATGCCTCTGCGAAAACCGTCCGGTTTTCGGCCAGGGACGCGGCCTTAACAAACTCCGCCAGATGCGCACTCTGGATGAAGTGCTGGTCCGGTGATAATACCTCAAAACTAAAACTATGTTCCATCCACTTTTCGGGAGAATATGTGTTTTTAGATAAAATACTCGAGAAAGCCTCTGATTAAAAAAAAAAGTTTTCCGGAAGGTCGTCCATCTAGACGTCGCTTTCCTTTTCGTCCATACTCCGACCAGGGCAAAAATTATAGAGGAAAGGGGAAATCGGGACGTTGGAGCTACTCCAAAGGAGGGAAGGGTAGAGGACAATCCTCCTCCCAGCAAAAAACCTCGGACAAACAATGATGCCGGGGTGGGGGGAAGACTCTCTCTTTTCCAGGACGCATGCAGACTAGTCTCAAAAAATCCATGGGTCTCCAGAGTAGTGGGTCTAGGCTACCAAATAGAGTGGTCTTCCATTCCCCAAAGAGATTTACAATAACCCGTTACCAAGCAAATATCTGGCAAGGCGTCCGAGACCTATCCTCTATGAATGTGATTATTCCTGTCCCAGCCCCCGAGAAGGGCCAAGGATTCTACTACACACTATTTCTAGTCAAGAAAAAGGAAGGGTCCTTTCGAACAATAATAAATCTAAAGCCCCTTGATCGCTTCATTCAGTATCGGAAATTCAGAATGGAAACTCTATCCTCAACTATCCCGCTTCTAAGCCGAGATGTGTTCATGAGTACGATAGATTTTAAACACGCGTATTATCACGTGCCCATCCATATAGATTCCCAAAAATTCCTCAGATTTGCAATACAGGATGCATCAGGGAAAACTCATCATTTCCAGTTTCAAGCATTGCCATTTAGGATACCATCAGCACCAAGAATCTTCACAAAGATAGTGGTGGAGATGGTGGCATTCGCCAGAACACAGGGCCTTATGGTAGTTCCCTACCTTGACGACTTCCTGGTGATCAGCGAGACCGACCATCAATACTCCCGAGATGTCTACCGCTTCATTTCCATTCTAAACGATCTGGGATGGATCTTAAACAAGAACAAATCCGCCCTGAAACCTTCACAAAGAGTCCGGTTTCTGGGGATGATCTTAGACTCCCAGGAACAGGCGGTATTCCTTCCTCAGGAAAAAACAATTTCCCTCCACCTGAAGTTCAGTTCTTTTCAGACAAAGAGGAGATGTTCCATCAGAGAGGCGATGAGCCTGCTAGGCCTTCTGTCATCCTGTATTCCAGCGGTCCCCTGGTGTCAGATGCCCTTCAGACCTCTTCAGACATGGATCCTGGGAGTCTGGAATCGAAAACAGTCTTCCCTAGATCATCAGGTATCTCTACTAACTCGGGTGTCTCTATCCTTGAATTGGTGGTAGAACCAGGAGAACCTTTCCAAGTGGGTTCTGTGGCAGAAATCCCATCAGATCCACCTTGTGACAGATGCAAGCTCAATTGGCTGGGGAGCAAAAGTGGGCGTCCATTTTTTCCAGGGCATTTGGCCTCAAAACATACGAGACCAGTCGTCAAATTTCAGAGAATTAAGGGCAGTTTGGGAAGCTCTAAAAGCAGCCCAGACGGCCCTACGTCACCATCACGTAAGAGTGCTATCCGACAACACTACGGCTGTCGCATACCTCTCTCACCAGGTAGGGACACGGTCAGTCACTCTTCAAAGATTGTCTGCGAGTATCTTCTCCTGGGCAGAACAGAACATGGCTTCCATATCGGCCATTCACCTAAAGGGAACGTTGAATCGGAAAGCGGATTTCTTGAGCCATCACAAAATCGACCACACGGAGAAGTATTCAATCTAGTGACTAGCAGGTGGGGTATACCAGAGGTAGATATTTTTTGCCACCAAAGCAAACTCAAAGGCGGAGACATTCTGCTCCCTAAATCCCAGAGACAACCCTCACACTCTGGATGCCTTCGCAGCTCAGTGGCACTGGGACCTGTGCTATGCCTTTCCTCCCCTTCCACTCATTCCAAAGATAATTCAAAAAGCACATCAGGACAGAGCCACGGTAATTCTGATCGCTCTCCTCTGGCCCAAAAGGTCTTGGTTCTCGGCCCTTCGACAAAACTCTGCTCAGGATCCTTGGTTACTACCAGTTCACCGGGACCTTCTTCTCCAGGGCCCGATAAGCCATCCAAATCCTCAGATCCTGAAACTGGCGGCTTGGATCCTGAAGCCCAGAGATTACGGCAACAAGGATTATCTGAAAAAGTGATCACTACTCTGAAATCCTCCAGAAAACCAGTAACCTTGGCTATTTACCTTAAGATCTGGAAGCACTTCTGCTCTTGGTGTGGAGAAAACTCTCCACATCTCCACAAACCAAATATACAAAAGATCCTGGATTTCCTGCAACTAGGTTTAGACATGGGCCTTAAACCCTCCACACTTAAGGTTCAGATTTCGGCACTAAGTTTTTTTTTTTATCAGGACTTAGCCAACCACCGTTGGATCAAGAGATTCATTAGAGCAGCTTCCAGAATCCGTCAGTGGCGGATCCAGGGGGGGGGCAACGGGGCAATTGCCCCCCCCCCCGATATTGTGGCAGCACCGGCGGCAGTCAGTGACAGGAGATGAACGCTTCCACTGTGGAAGCGTTCATCTCCATAGTGATCTGTATCGCCGTCCTCTGGACAGCGATACAGATCGCTGTGCAGTGCGGCAGGGGAGGGAGAGGCGTCTCCCTCCCCTGCTCCTCTGATAGGCTGCCGGCCTCGTGCCGACAGCCTATCAGAGCGGTTCAAGCGGCGCGATGACGTCATCGCGCTGCCTGAGCAGAAGGACAGAAACGGGACACAGGCCGGATGAGGCCTGCATCCAGCGCTGCAAGGAGGTAAGTAAGTAGGGAGGGAGAAAGGAAGCCTGCACAATATTGGGGGAAGGGGAAAGAAGCATGCACATGATTTTGGGGGAGGAGAGAGAGAGAGAAGCCTGCACATGATTTTGGGGGAGGGAAGGAGCCTGCACATGATTTTGGGGGGGAAGGAGCCTGCACATGATTTTGGGGGGAAAGGAGCCTGCACATGATTTTGGGGGAGGGGGAAGGAGCCTGCACATGATTTTGGGGGGGGGGGGAAGGAGCCTGCACATGATTTTGGGGGGAGGGGGGGGAAGGAGCCTGCACATGATTTTGGGGGGAGGGGGGGGGAGGAGCCTGCACATGATTTGGGAGGGCTGGGGAAAGGAGCCTGCAAATAATTTTGGGGGAAGGGGGATGGGTGGGGAAAGGAGCCTGCACATGATTGTGGGGGGGGGGGCATGATGGGGGGAGAGAGGAGACTCCGGGGGCACTATGGGGACATTACTGATGTATTTTATATGGGGTGTGGGGAGTCGCTCTGGTAGACGGCGGTGCGGGTGCAGTATAGAGGCAACAGGGAGTCCAGAAGGTGCGGAAAACAGTGTTTTATTCACACTTGTATCAAAATAACAGCAGAAAGTCAATTGGTGTTAAGTCACACACGTCAGCAAATGAAGGGGAAAACAAAATGTCCAAACACAGGTTCCATTCACCTGGCAGGTTTGATGTGCGGGTTCGCACCTGGCTGTCAGCCCAGCCGCAGGACAATCCTCCTTCAGGGTTCCAGGACGGCTGCACGCCTCCTTGCTGGGCACGTCCTTCCACCCCAGAGAGCTCCACACCACTAGCAGCAGCTTCCAAGACAATCACTCTCCCAGCTGGTGGTGCTGGCTGAGTTTATAAACCCAGCCCAAAACCAGGACTGGGACGTGAGGAGCAGCCACCCACCCTACACTTTAGCTGCTCCCGGTAAGAGCCGGCCCGGATCGGCTTTGCAGCCATGCTACTTAGCAAATGTGTCAGTAGCACTACCTGCTACTGACATCAACAAACGGCTCCTACCTCACCGAGGCTATGAACCTCGGTGACACGTACCTACCATCTAGGACGGCACCCTGCACCTTACCACATACCCCCTTTGTTCAACCCTGAGGGGTGGACACAGGACAAACAGTGTACCCGGGACAGCGCGTCTGCATTTTTAATAACCGGCCCGCTCTGTGCTCCACCGTGAATTTAAAATTCTGTAGGGACAGAAACCACCTGGTGACCCGGGCATTCCTCTCTTTGGCTTGGGACATCCACTTGAGTGGGAGTGGTCGGTCACCAGGCGAGCTTCTGCCCAACAGGTAATAACGGAGGGCCTCGAGTGCCCACTTGATGGCCAGGCACTCTCTCTCGACTATGCTATACCTAGTCTCTGCTGGGGTGAGCTTGCGGCTGAGGAAGACAACGGGATGCTCCTCCCCGTTGACTTCCTGCGACAGTACCGCACCAAGGCCAACCTCAGGCGTCGGTCTGGACTACTGAAACCCTTCCTGAAATCGGGTGTCACCAAAACCGGGGACCCACACAGGGCCGATTTCAAGGCGGAGAAAGCCTTTTCCGCCTGCTCATTCCAGCGGACCATCCCTGTCTTACGCCCCTTTAACAACTCTGTCAATGGCGAAGCGATAGTAGCAAAGTGGGGCACAAACCTCATGTAATACCCCACAATCCCCAGGAATGACTTTACCTGCCTGGTGGTGACCGGTCGGGGCCAACTCCGTGTGCCTCTACCTTATTTACCTGAGGCTTGATGACTCCCGCCCAATGACATATCCCAGGTATTTGGTCTCTTCCAACCCAATCGCACACTTCTTTGGATTGGCGGTTAGACCAGCTTTCCTCAGGGCATCCACTACCGCCTGCACTTTGGGCAAATGGCTTTCCCAGTCGGTGCTGTGGATGATTACATCATCTAAGTAGGCCGAGGCGTACCGACGATGTGGTCGCAGCACTATGTCCATTAACCTTTGGAAGGTGGCGGGGCGCCATGCAGGCCAAAGGGTAACACCTTGTAGTGATACAGGCCCTGCGGGTAACAAACGCGGTTTTTCCTTAGCCGACTCCGTTAAGGGTACCTGCCAGTACCCTTTAGTGAGGTCCAGCACAGAAAAATAACGGGCTTGTCCTAAATTTTCAACAAGCTCGTCTACCCGGGGCATGGGATACGCGTCAAACTTGGACACTTCATTTAACTTGCGAAAGTCGTTGCAGAACCATAGCGTCCCATCCGGCTTAGGTATTAGGACTATGGGACTGGCCCACTCACTTTTCGACTCCTCAATGACATCGAGCTTCAACATTAATTGCACTTCCTCCGTGATGGCCCGTCGCCGAGCCTCGGGTACCCGGTATGGTTTTAACCGGACCTTGGCCTGAGGCTCAGTGGCGATGTCATGTCGGATGAGGGACGTGCGGCCAGGGAGGTCGAGAACACATCCGTGTTCCGACTGAGAATTCCCTGACTTCCTGAACTTGTTTGGAAGACAGGCTGTCTGCAATTTTACCGTGGTTACGGCTTCACAGGCCTCGAACTGTGGGGCTGGACCCTTTTCACCTAGAAGCCCTGGCCGGGGGCTGTGGTCGTCGGCCGTGTCCCTATCTTTCCACGGCTTTAGTAAATTCACGTGGTACACCTGCTCCGGCTTGCGCCGCCTGGCTGGTGTACTTTGTAATTACTTCCCCTACCTTCTCGATCACCTCATAGGGGCCCTGCCACCTAGCTAGGAATTTGCTGTCAGGGTGGGTACCAGAACCAAAACCCGATCTCCGGATTGAAGTCCCGTACCCGAGCCTGACGATTGTACACCCTACTCTGGGCTTGTTGCGCTGCCTCCATATGCTCCCGGACCAAGGGCAACACCCTTTCCATCCGTTCCTGCATCTGGGCGACATACTCAATGACACTTTTGTGGGGGACAGGCTGCTGTTCCCATGCTTCCTTGGCGATATCCAACAGGCCCCGAGGGTGTCTGCCATAAAGCAGTTCGAAGGGCGAGAACCCAGTAGAGGCCTGGGGCACCTCTCGCACTGCGAACATGAGATAGGGCAGAAGCAGATCCCAGTCCTTCCCATCTCTAGACACCACCCTCTTTAACATATTTTTTAGAGTTTGGTTAAACCTCTCAACAAGACCGTCTGTTTGCGGATGGTAAGCGGACGTCCGTAACTGCTTTATACGCAACAATTTACACAGTTCCCTCATTACTTTGGACATAAAGGGGTCCCTTGGTCTGTCAGAACCTCTTTTGGCAGGCCCACACGGGAAAACATTTCCATTAACTCCTTGGCAATGAGCTTAGCTGAGGTATGTCGCAGAGGCACCGCCTCCGGATACCAGTGGCATAGTCGAGAACTACCAGAATGTGTTGGTGGCCCCTGGCAGACTTTGGTACAGGCCCAATTAAATCCATAGCGATTCGCTCAAGCGGTACTTCAATAATTGGCAGAGGTACCAGAGGACTACGGAAATGAGGTTGGGGGCTAGTTATCTGACAGGTTGGACAGGACTTACAATAATTTTCTACCTCCTTGAACACACTGGGCCAATAAAACCGCTGCAGTATGCGGTCCTGGGTTTTCTGCCACCCCAGGTGTCCACCAAGAACATGTTGGTGGGCAAGCTCCATGACAAGCTTGCGATATGCTGTGGGCACCACCAACTGTTCAACAGGTTCACCTCGGATTTGGTTCACCCGATACAACATATCCTGAAGAACAATAAATCGTGGGAACATTAATTCAGCCCCTGGTTTCTGGGGTTTACCATCAATTTCCAGCACATTCTCCCAGGCCCTGGTTAGGGTTTGGTCCCGGTGTTGTGCGGTCCCAAAATTTTCCCGGAGACATTGAGGTCTGCCAACTCAGGTCCCGGTGGCAAGTCCTCCGTGTCTCCCACCATTACACTCAGTGGGGTTGTCTCCCCCTCTACCGCTGGAGCAGTGGTCACCCCTACCGCTGGCCCTTCAGACTCGGGCTCCCAGGGTTCTGGCCTTCCAGTGGTATCGGGCCACTCTACTAGGGTTACCCCTGTCTCGGGTCCCTCAGATACCTTTATTGCCGGCCACAGCGCCGGAAAACCTGGGAAGTCCCTCCCAAGTATCAGTTCGTATGGGAGTTTGGTAGTGACAGCCACCTCGTGGGTCCACTTACCAGCCGCTGTGGACAAAGTCACTAATGCAGTGGGGTAGTCTCTTAAGTCTCCGTGGATACATAGGACCCCAATTTTACGGCCGGTATACTCCGCAGGCCGTACTAGGGCAGCTCTTACCAGGAGACTAAACTCCCGGAGTCCAGCAGGGCCACCGCCAGAGAATCTCCCACCTCTACCTGACACAGGTGGTTGTTGTCCTGCACCTCACAGGTGCCAGTTGCGCACAGCTTCCGTGCATACAGGGAGTGGCGATACCCGTGGTTCACATCCATCTGCTCACCCTGATGCGGACAGTCGGCCCTGATGTGGCCTGGCTCCTGACACCTCCAGCATACCACGGGAGGCGGATCCGCAGGGGATACATTCCGTGCAGGTCTCTCTGTCGCCGGTCGTCGGAACTGGGGTGGAGGCCTCCGAGGTTTGACTGGTCCCTTCCCAGCAAAACTCCCCTGCAGGTTTCTGGTGGCCTCATAACGCTCCACCAGGTCGACCATCTCCAGGGCACTTACCGGAGACGCCTGGCCAACCCAGTGCTGGAGGGGATAAGGCAGGGCCCTCCAAAGATGTCCGCCAAGAGTCGATCCAGCATGGCAGTGGGACTTAGTAGATCGGGCTGCAGCCACTTTTGCAGCCTGTGCAGCAGATCGTAGTACTGCGGCCTAGCGGGTTCAGTCGTTTTAAAGTCCCACTGGTGGACTCTTTGAGCGCGGACCAGCACGTTCACCCCAGTCTGGCTAGGATCTCTCCTTTCACGGTGTCATAATCGGCCGCTTGGTCGTCCGACAAGTCGAAAAACACCTGCTGGGGTCCAGAAGCCAGGAACGGAGCGACCACCTCAGCCCACTGGTCACGGGGCAGCTTCTCCCTCACGGCCACTTTTTCGAAGACTGCCAGGTAGGTCTCAGCATCATCCTCGGGGTCATCTTGGGAATTGCTGCACGGACCGCTTTCCGGGCATCATGGGCACGGTGAGAGGCTCCAGTCGCTTGCAAAGCCATCACGTGCTGTAATAGTAGCTGGTTGGTCTCCCGCTGCTGCACATTAGCCTCTATAAGAGCTTTCACAGCCGCCTCCATGTTGCCAGCAATTCCTACTTGTAGCTTTGCTGGTTTAACATATGACATTCACTTTGGAAAACAAAACTTCGGCGTTTACGCCAGCCTCACTGCGCATGCCCGCATCCGACACCAAATGTGGGAGTCGCTCTGGTAGACGGCGGTGCGGGTGCAGTATAGAGGCAACAGGGAGTCCAGAAGGTGCGGAAAACAGTGTTTTATTCACACTTGTATCAAAATAACAGCAGAAAGTCAATTGGTGTTAAGTCACACACGTCAGCAAATGAAGGGAAAACAAAATGTCCAAACACAGGTTCCATTCACCTGGCAGGTTTGATGTGCGGGTTCGCACCTGGCTGTCAGCCCAGCCGCAGGACAATCCTCCTTCAGGGTTCCAGGACGGCTGCACGCCTCCTTGCTGGGCACGTCCTTCCACCCCAGAGAGCTCCACACCACTAGCAGCAGCTTCCAAGACAATCACTCTCCCAGCTGGTGGTGCTGGCTGAGTTTATAAACCCAGCCCAAAACCAGGACTGGGACGTGGGGAGCAGCCACCCACCCTACACTTTAGCTGCTCCCGGTAAGAGCCGGCCCGGATCGGCTTTGCAGCCATGCTACTTAGCAAATGTGTCAGTAGCACTACCTGCTACTGACATCAACAAATGGCTCCTACCTCACCGAGGCTATGAACCTCGGTGACACGTACCTACCATCTAGGACGGCACCCTGCACCTTACCACAGGGGGTAGTAGGATAATTTGTCCAGAATATGGGAGGATGATGGAAAAGTAGTAACTGAGATTTATTCTGTTGTCAAACTGCAGAGACGAAACCTGTCGGTCTGGTCTGAAGGTCTGAAAGGAGAAGATGAGGAAAGAGAACATCTACATCACAGGAGACGTCACTGGATGGAAGAGGTAAGTGGGGCTGTATTTCTGTAGTGATGGGAGCTGGGGCGTATCAATCGCCCAAAGTGCCCCTCCCGAGACCAGGCTCTGGATCCGCCAGTGGAATCCGTCCAACTATTACTTCCAGGATTCCCTCTTGGGACCTGAATATAGTACTCAAAGGACTCACGCTGCCTCCCTTTGAGCCAATCGAGGACTGTCCACTAAAGTTCCTCTCGCTTAAAACAGTGTTCTTAGTGGCCATCACTTCTGCCCGCAGACTAGGTGAACTCCAAGCCTTATCTATTCGGGAGCCCTACCTCCAAATTCTAGATGACAGGATCATCCTCCGTCTCGACTCGGAGTTTCTCCTCAAGGTCGTCTCTAATTTTCACCGTAGTCAGGAGATCACGTTACCCTCTTTTTGTCAGAACCCATCCAATGAAAAGGAAAGTTCTTTTCACACTTTAGATGTCAGGCGTGCAGTACTAAATTATATCTCAACTACCAGTACCTTCAGGAAGTTTGATAATCTTTTTGTCTTATTTGCTGGAAAATTTAAGGGTCGGCAAGCCTCCAGGTCTTCCTTAGCCAGGTGGATCAGAGAAGCTATTCACCTCTCCTACCTGTCCCAGAATCTGTGTTGTCCGGTGAAAATCAGGGCTCATTCCACACGGGCCATGTCTTCCTCCCATGCGGAAAGGGCTAGTGCCTCCCTAGAGGAGATCTGTCGGGCTGCGACTTGGTCCAACATTCACACCTTTATTAAGCATTACCACTTGGACCTTTCCAGATCCTCTGATCTAGTGTTTGGTCGGAAAGTCCTCCAGGCAGTAGTTCCCCCTAAGTTTCTATTTTGTATATCTCCTTGTATGCCGTCGTGATGATGCTATGGAAAAACCGGAATTAGTCTTACCGTTAATTCGTTTTCCATAAGATCATCACGACGGCAAGTTATTCCCTCCCCAAAAATAAAACGGGATATATTCATGAGGGTAAAGGAGAGAATTTTTAGGAGGTATGAAGCTAATACCTTCTATATCTGTTTATTATTTTAAACTATGCACCACCGGGTCTTTCTGTGTGATTTTGGAAGCACTGGTGTTGGTGGTGGGTATTTTCCTTTCCTTTCTCTGTTCCTGCCCCTACAGAGGTCAGGGGTCAATCTCCTTGTATGCCGTCGTGATGATCTCATGGAAAACGAATTACCGGTAAGACTAATTCCGGTTTTTCTTTCTCTTATAGATTCCCAGAACGAGAAGGAAGAACCATCTGGGACAGGAAGACAGATTGCATCAGTCTGTATGTGAAGAGAGGTAAGTACAGCATAGAGGAGGACACAGGGTAGGAGAGAAGCATCTATTTGGTGGACGTCTGACTGCTGGAACCCCACCATCCCAAGAATGGGAGACCTGTTCTCCCATATGAATAGAGTGCATGCCTCCCAACTTCTGAAAAACCCAAGGAGGGACAACAGCAGTGGAGTCCATAGCATGCTGTGCAAGAGCTTCTTACACTTAGGCCCCTTTCACACGGGAGTCGCGCTTGAGGGCCGGACAAGATGCGGGTGCGTTGCGGGAAAATGCACGATTTTTCAGCGCGAGTGAAAAGCATTTTAATGCGTTTTGCACACACGTGAGAAAAATTTGTATGTTTGGAACCCACCCAGACCCGAATCCGGACTTCTTCACAGAAGTACGGGTTTGGGTTTAGTATTCTTAGCGCGGTGACGTCAGCGCAGGTCCTGCTGAATGAAGATAGAAGGATCTTTTATCTTCATTCAGCAGGACCTGCGATGACGTCACCGCGCTCACCACGTGGTGAGCGTGATGATGTCAACAAAAGTCCTTTTCCTTCCAGGTCCTCAAAGAAGAAGAAAGACCACGAGCCGGGCTGCGCGTTCAAGTGGATGAGGTGAGTTTATTTTTTATTTTTTCATCACTATTTTCATCACTATTCATCACTATTTTCATTACCTCCATCACTATTTTACTTAGCATTCTGTATTAAGAATGCTATTATTTTCCTTTATACCCATGTTATAAGGCAAAATAATAAAAATCAGGTCCCCATCCCAATTGTCTCCTAGCAACCATGCGTGAAAATGGCATTGCATCCGCACTTGCTTGCGGATGCCTGTGATTTTCACGCACCCCTATTCACTTCTATGGGGCCTGCGTTGCATGAAAAACGTACAATATAGAGCTTGCTGCGATTTTCAAGCAATGCACAAGTGATGCGTGAAAATCACCGCTCATGTACCCAGCCCCATTGAAGTTAATGGGTCCGGATTCAGTGCGGGTTCAATGCGTTCAGCTCACGCATTGCACCTGCGCGGAAAACTCACCCGTGTGAAAGGGGCCTTAGGCTACTTTCACACTCGCATTTTGTGCAAATCCGCCATGGACGGATCCGTTCAGTTAATACACCCGTCTGCATTCGTTCAGAACGGATCCGTTTGCATTATCTTTAACATAGCCAAGACAGATCCATCTTGAACACTATTGAAAGTCAACGGATCCTTTTTCTATTGTGCCAGATTGTGTCAGTGAAAACGTATCCGTCCATATTAACTTACATTGTGTGCAGGACGAATCCGTTTGGCTCAGTTTCATCAGACGGACTCCAAAACGCTGCAAGCGGCCTCCAGAGCGGAATGGAGACTGAACTGATGCAAAGTGATGCATTCTGAGCAGATCCTTTTCCATTCAGAATGCATTAGAATGCAAACTGATCAGTTTTGGACCGCTTGTGAGAAACGGAACAAACGGAAAGCCAAAAAGTGATTGTGAAAATAGACTAAGCCACACCTCTAACTCTTCCTAAGGCCTAGCTAAACGCGCCCAATCCATTTTCCACCCCCAATCAGTAATTATTAGTGTTAGGCCCAAATATTCGAATCACGAATTTTAATCGCGAGTATCACAACTTCAAGAATTCGCGATATTTAGAATATAGTGATAAATGTATTTGCATTTTCAAATATTCTACTTTTTTTTTTTCATCAGTTACCTCCCTTTTTGCTTGTGGACCAATGCAATGTCTTTGTCTGAGCTTAGCAACATCCCTAGCAACCAATAGGAAAGTTGCCTACCCCTTACTATATAAGAACCTCCCCAGCAGACATTTTCTGTAGTGTAATGGAGTTCTGAGAGAGAGACACAGTGTCATTGCTGTGCTCTGTGCTTTGCAGACTCATCTGGATCCTAATTTAATTACATTATATAGTTAGTTAGTTAGTTATGTAGTTAGTTAGTTAGTTAGCTTATATATATAATACAGATAGTTAGTGGGAGATAGTCAGTGTGGGTTAGATAGTGATATAGTGTAGCTGATAGGTTCCAGTGCAGGGTGTTAGGTAGTGTGATAGGTTCTGCTGTCCATACATACATGCTACATACATAGTGCTGTGATGTCACAAGTTCACAACAATACTTAGTGCTCTAATCACTAATGTGTAGTCAGACCTGCTAAAATGTGAAGTTGCACGTATTGCGCCAAAATATTCGCATCATTAATTGCTGACAATTTCGAATATATCAGAGCACTCTATCTGCATATAAAGCTATTGTAATGTTCTGCCGTGCCAACCATTTTCTCCAGTCTCAGTAAACTTCAAGCAGTTTGAAAAATGTAGCTATTGTAGCCAGCTAAATGTAGCTAGCTACCAGGACCAGTGCAAGGATTTTTGCCACCCTAGGCAAAAGATAATTTTGCCGCCCCCTTGACTCCGCCTATTGACCACACCCTTTGACCCGCCCCTTTTTTTATCAGGGTATCAGACTCCCCAAAGCTGGCAGGGAGTCAGAAGCAGGAGGGTCCTGGCTCTGGCTTGCAGGCAGCAGAGGTTAGCAGTGGTGGGTGGTGGGTGGTGGGCTGCGGGCATATTAAATCAGGAAAACTGCAAAATATAAAAACATAGGTTTTAAGCAAAAATAGAGTATTTGTCACATAAGCACTTCTCGGGATAACACCAAAAAGGGTCAATGGACCTACAAGCAGGGCGCCTACAGGGGGACAGTGAGTGGTAAAAATTTACAATAGGGGGGTCGGCTGCCAATGATGGTTTTGAGTAGACTAGGCTACAGCAAGTAAGTGAAATAAAATGTGGAAGGAAAAGACCATCATAAACGGCGTCAGAAGCCCTAAGTTAGTACAGTACACAAGTAAATCACCAAATTATTCTAGAAGATGGGGTATAGCCCTGGTCCTCCAGAATGTGACAAGTGGGAGACTTATGGTGACGCACTGTTTTCGGGGAGACCTGCTGCTGACACACTGTTATGGGGGGGGATCTGCTGCTGACACACTTTTATGGGGGGGGGATCTGCTGCTGACACACTGTTATTGGGGGGGGATCTGCTGCTGACACACTGTTATCGGGGTGATCTGATGATAACACACTGTTATGGGGGGTTGGGATCTGATGTTGACACACTTTTTAATGAAGAAGGGATCTGAGGAGGACCCATTAGGCTTTTATACATAAATAGGGTACCTTAAGCTGGTACCTGCACACCCTTGGCTTGGCAGTCACATGCAGAAGCAGGGCCGGCACCTTATGTGGAATGAAATCCTGCACCCACCCACCTCTTTTTCCCTTCAGTAGCAGCGCTGCCACCAAAAAGCTTTTCCAGCGCAGGGAACAATAGGGAACTTTCATGGATCAGCCATACAGCGTACTGGAAGACAGCCAGGTTAGTGTACATGCATGTACTTTGCATGTTTACATCACAGGCTGCTGTCCGTATGCCGCACAGGCGCAGCCTGCGATGTACACGTGGGGTCTGGGGTGCGTCCACTTACAACATGGGGCCACGGTCACTGGGTCAGGACCTTCAGTAACTAGTCTACTACCGTCCGTCCACCTTACTTAGTCAGGTCAGCTTGTTAGTACATACTCTCCCTCCCTCACTGACGTCACGCGCCTGCGCCGCCTAGTGGGAGGACCCGGAGGAATGAGCGCCGCCCGCACTGCCTGTTGTGTTACTGTCCGGAGCATCAGAGCAATGAGGTAGATTAGTAAAAAGTGTGCAGGAGGGGAGGGATCCAAAGGAGGGAGGGCGCAGGACGGCAGGAGAGTCAGAGCGGCCAGACTCCAGAGCGGCGCCCCCAGCAAGAGGGCGCTCTACGCGGTGGCGTACCTCGCTTATGGGTGGCGCCGTCCCTGCTAGCTACCCACCCCTGTATTACGCAAATATTACATCGCATTATTACATTGCATTACATTACATTCGCAATCAAGAAAATACTAGCGACTTCGCAAATTCACAAATATATGAAGAGTATTCTTCCAAATATTTGCAAAATATCTCGAATTCGAATATTGCCCCTGCCGCTCATCACTAGTAATTATTCCATCTTACTAACCTTCACCATAGTTGGAACCCTTAGTGCCCCCACACATTAGTTGGGCCCCCTCAGTGCCACACAGGGACATGCCGTTAACGAGGCAAGGTGCGGTTGTTGAATCAGACGGCCTCATTTAGGGGAAGTTGGGGACAGCAAGCCAGCGATATGCAGCAGTACTCAGTGACAGCGCAGTACTGTACTCTATGCATTGTGTTAGGAGAAGACCAACTCAGGATGTGGTGAGCGTACTGCTCTGGTGAGCATTGGTGCATCCTGACTTTTCCTGACTGCCTGCAATCAGTCCTGTCCAGACTCCATTAAGCTCCTAGCACAGCACTGATACCTTTGCTGTGTCTTCAGAGCCAGATTAAAGGGAGGGCACAAGTGGTTCCACCACTAAACAGGAAGAAGGGCATCTACCAGTTCATCTTTGAGCCTCTGAAAGCTCATTTGGCACACAGCGATCTAGCTCCTCAGCCTCAGCACAAGAGCGCATTATGCTACTGGGGGACTACAGGGGCGCATTATACTACAGGATTCTACAGGCACGTATTATACTGCAGGAGGACTACAGGGGTGCACTATAATACTGGGGGACTACTGGGGGGCATTATACCGCAAGGGAACATTGGGGGAGCATTATACCACAGGGGGACTACAGGGGAGAATTATACTACTGGGGGACTACAGGGGAACATGATACTGCAGGAGGGCAACAGGGGTGCATTATACTACTGGGGGCCCACAGGGGAGCATTATACTACAGGAGGACTACCTGGGGGCATTATAATGCATGGGAACATAGGGGGAGCATTATATCACAGGGGGACTACAGTGGTTACTGTACTAAATAGGGACTTCAGGGGCATATTATACCACAAGGGGACATAGGGGGAGCATTATACCACAGGGGGACTACAGTGGTTACTGTACTAAATAGGGACTTCAGGGGCAAATTATACTACAGGAGGACTACAGGGGATCATTATACTACTGGGAGCCCACAGGGGAGCATTATACTACAGGAAGACTAAAGGGGTGCATTTTACTACTGGGGGACTACAGGGGTGCACTATACTACTGGGGGACTACCAGGGTGCATTATACTGCAAGGGAACATAGGGGGAGCTTTATATCACAGGGGACTACAGTAGTTACTGTACTACAAAGGGACTTGAGTGGCGCATTATACTACAGGAGAACTACAGGGGAGCATTATACCACTGGGGGCGCACAGGGGAGCATTGTACTACAAGAGGACTACAGGGGAGCATTATACTACAGGCAGCCTACAGGGGTGCATTATACTACAGGAGGACTACAGGGGTGGATTAAAATACTGGGGGACTACAGGGGAACATTATACTACAGGAGGACTACAGGGGAGCAATAGACTACTGAGGGCCCACAGGGGAGCATTCTACTACAGGGGAGCATTATACTACAGGAGGACTACAGGGGTGGATTAAAATACTGGGGGACTACAGGGGCACATTATACTACAGGAGGACTACAGGGGCACATTATACTTCAAGGGAACATAGGGGGAGCATTATACCACAGGGGGACTGCAGTGGTTACTGTACTACACAGGGACTTCAGGGGCATATTATACTACAAGGGGAATGCAGAGGCGCATTATACTACAGGGAGACTACAGGAGTGTATTATACTGCAGGGGGACTACTGGGGTTATTATATTACAATGGGACTACAGGATGTGACAAACACCCGCCAATCCCATCTTAACTGGAACGGTTAAATCATTAGTTTTAGCCTAAAAAATATACACAAACTGACAGATAAATATACCTGCCAGTCAAACAGATTGGTTGGATAGAAATAGGTAGGAGGTGGAAGGGAATAGAATGCCTGTAAGTTCTGAATTGCTGTGGTAATGTCCAGTAAAAGATAGTCTTTGAAGTAATAATCCAAGATGGCGTGGTGCCCGTGTCCAGTGGGCGGTCGTGATGTTAGTTGACGTCAGATGGTAGATGAAGGACCAGGGCCTGAGTGGGTCACTGTGTTTTACCAACTCTGTAGCTTGGAGTGACTATAACACATACAAGTCCAGCCTTGTGTAATTGGAACAGGGGGCAGTTCTTTGCCTCAAAGGGAGAAAATCTGGCAGAATCTTTGCATTGCCAGTTTCTCCGTACCCATAGGTCAAAGTAAGAAGTAGGGTTCATATTTAATTATAATCAGTACAATTTTACACATCATCTGATACCAAATATGGCAGGAAGACCATGCAGTGTGCCTGAGAACCTTTAGATCTCAGAGTGGGAATTTCTGATTTGCTTGTGGATTCCCTGGAAGGTGTGTTAGAATAACCGAAACAAGATCTGAAGAGATTGTTCATTTCGTATTTTCCTAACCCATGAAATATGAGGAAAATATGGGAAAAATATGAGATCTATGGATTGGAGGTAACTTGAAGGTTATCTTCCACCTTATATCCACCAGCTGTCTGATAAGGGTCTGTCATGCTCTTCTGAAGTTTCTGGCCAGGCTTAGGGTGTTAGGATTCATGCTGTGCTGGGGCTGCTCAGACTAGAAAGAGAGCCTTTTTATGAGGTTTTGGCATGAATTGATAATATCAGATTGATGGATGTATAACCTGGCATAGGGCAGGAAGAGTCTTTGTTAAGGACGTGCTAATTTACCTCTGCTCTGTGAGCTGTAACTGAAAGTTTTAGCTATTTGTGTGAATGAGAGGGCTCTTGCGATTTTTGTAATCTTAAAACAGGATGCCTAGTATTGCTGAGCGTCACACAGGGGTACATTATACTAAAGGGCACATCATATTACATGGGTGCTGCATACTACAGGGGGACTACAGGGTTTATTAGGATACAGGGAGACTACAGTGGCGCTTTATACTTCTGGGGGACTACAAGGGTTATTATACTACGCTGGACAGAAGCATTTTATAGGAGGAATACAGGTATTATTATATTACAGGGGTGCATTATACTACAGGGGGACTACAGGAGCACATTATACTACAGGGGGAGAACAGGGACGCATTATACTATAGGGGGACTACAGGGATGCTTTATACTGCAGAGGGACAACAGGGGCGCATTAAACTACAGGGGCGCATTATACTACAGGGGGACTACGGAGGTGCATTATACTACAGGGGGACCAGAGGGATGCATGATACTATATGGGGACTACATATATACTGCATTATTCTACCGGGGGACAACAGGAAATTATACTACAGGTGTTCATTATACTCTGGGGGGACTAAAGGGGCACATTATTCTACAGGGGAAATACAGATGCACAATGTATTAAAGGGTCACATCATACTACAGGTTAATAATACTACAGGGGTTATTATTCTACAGTCAATTTACAGGGACACATGAAACTACAGGGGACTACAGGCGTTACTTTACTACATGGGAACTACAGGAACACATTATACTAAAGGGTTAATACAGGTGTGTATTATACTACAGAGAATACAGAGACTACAGGGGTTATTATAGAACATAGGGACTATGGAGATTCACTATACAACATGAGGAATACAAGGGCGCATCATACTACAGGGGGACTTCAGGGGTTATTACACTATAGGGGGGCTACATGGGACATTACACTACGGAGGGATTACAGGGACACATGGTACTACAGGGGGACTGGAGTGGGCATTATGCTGAAGGGGAACTATGGCATTTATTAGACTACACGGGAATTACAGGGCTGCATTTTACTAAAGGGCGACTAAAGAGTTTATTTTTCTACTGTTGTAAAAACCTTTTTGCTGCCGAGGGCCATTTGGATATTTGTAACATTGATTGCGTGCCATACAAAATTCTCAACTTAAAAATGTGATTGCTATATTTGGTTAAACATATAATTGACTTAGGGGTAAGTTACAGAAATTGTGCTTCAATAAAAAAAAAAAAAATCTAGAGCACTGTATTTTTGCAGCACAAAATGGTGCTTGCATTATATATATTACATATAGTACAGGTGCTATTTTCGCCACACATAGCAATCTAATTTTTAAGTTCGGAATGTTACATATTTAGTTCTATATTTGGCATTAATGGCAGCCAAGCTAAACCCAGAGGGTCCAGAGAGGGGTTCACCCAGCTTTCACTCTCCCTGCCACTGTCCCTGCCTCTTTCTTCGCAACTGTCCCTGCCTTTGTCACTTTCTCAGCCTCAGATCTGCTGCCAGACCTCCCAGCCTCAGATTAGACCCAACAGACCCTCCCTAGCTCCAGATCAGACTTCTATCAGACCCCCGCCAGCCTCAGATCAGACCCCCTGCCAGCCTCAGATCAGCCCCCCCGCCAGCCTCAGATCAGCCCCCCCGCCAGCCTCAGATCAGCCCCCCCGCCAGCCTCAGATCAGACCCCCCCCCCAGCCTCAGATCAGACCACCCCCCAGCCTCAGATCACACCCCCCAGCCTCAGATCACACCCCATTCAGACCTCCCAACCTCAGATCAGCCCCCAGCCTCAGATCAGCCCCCATCAGACCCCCAGTCTCAGATCAAACTGCATCAAACCCCCCAGTCTCAGATCAGACCCCCATCAGACCCCCTCAGCCTCAGATCAGACCCCCTCAGCCTCAGATCAGACCTTCCCTAGCCTTAGATCAGACTCCTCAGCGTCAAACCCCCATCAGACCTCACATCAGACCCCAGTCTCAGATCATCCCCATTAGACCCCCCAGTCTCAGATCAAACCGCATCACCTCCCCCCAGGCTCAGATCAGACCCCCATCAGACCCTCCCCAGTCTCAGATAAGACCCCCACAAGGCCCTCCCCCCCATGAGCCACAGATCAACTCCAACCAGACCTCGGATCAGACATTTAAAATAAATAAATAAACTTACCTCCCCAGCTCCGAACGGCGCTGCCTCTTGGCAGATTCACTTGCCCTCCCTGTCTTCTTCCCGCCACGAGGTACTGTTACCTAATAGCACACAGCGTCAGGTCATAGTGCGCGTCTACGTGCACTACGTCCTGACGCTGTATGTGTCAGGACACAGTGCGGGGCTGGAAGAAGGCCAGGGAAGCTGAATAGAACCGGCGCAGTTCACACCTTACTGTGTCTCCCACATATACTAATGACCGCATCCATAATGGAAGCGGTCGTTAGCATTTTCACAATATGCTCTGGCAGGAGGCCACCCCTGTACTAAAGGAAGGCATTATAATACCGGGGAACTACATACAGTACAGTGGTTATTATACCACATGGAGACTACAGAGGAATACTAAAGAGGGACTACAGGGGTGCATTATTCTACAAGCACATTATAGAAGAGTGTATACTACAGAGAGACAACAGTAGAAGAGAGCATTATACATGCTAGCACTACAGGGGGCATGGTTATACATACTGGCATTACGTAAAGGAAGGGGGTACAGAGCGTTACAGGGGATGATTATGACTACAGGTGGGAGGACTTTTCAAAGGCATTATCATTATTAGGCACAACATGTAGGGCACTCTTGGGGAGCTTTCTTGTTATTAGGGGTATGGTAGGAGGCACTATTACTATTTGGTGGGACCTTACAATACAGGGGACTATTTGTATGGGACTTTTATTTTTGCAGTATAGTATTTGGGGCCACTCCACTGCTAAGCTCCGTCCGTCCCCGCCTGCAGTGATCACATAATGGTGATATCGTCACAGGTCCTACCCACTTCGCCTCTCCACTGCTGAGTTCTGGCCCCTCCTGCACTGCTCACATAATAGTGATATCATTACCGGTCCCTCCCTTTTCTCCTCTCCACTTCTGATCTCCGACCCCCTCCCCCCCCTTCTGCGCTGATCACTTGATGGTGATATCATAACAGGTCCTTCCCACTTCTCATCTCCACTGCTGAGCTCCGGCCCCGCCTGCACTGTTCACTTAATAGTGATATCATTCGATACAGAGAAGATTAGCATGGCCCCTGTGCAAGGATGACACGCACATTCGTGAAGCGTTCCATATTTTTGAGATCGCTGTCAGACTCGGCGCTCCACTCCCAGCTGGATCTGGAGGATGGAGACGCAGGCAGGGGCCCGGAGAAATCGGCGGGCCTGAAAGATACGAGGGGCCAGGTGAGCAGCGTTACATCACCCAGCAGCACACCAGGGGAGCTCCCCTCAGGCCACCGGGGCATCTCATGGTCACAGACCAACTTAGGGGCAGCGATTACATCTCCACAAGGGGCCAATAAGCCTATCCAAACAACCCCAGATGAAGATGGGGAATCAGAGCTGCGGTATCCAACACCGCTCTCACAGATACAGCCATGAGGGACATGCTTATTTTGCAACGGCGCTTCATGTTGTTGGACATAAAATCCATTATTGCTCCTCTGTGCTCAGATATTGATGATCTAGGGGCCCGGACGGACCACCTAGAAAACAAATTTGGAGACTTTGCTGCTTCACATAATGCATTAATCGACGCGCACTCTGAACTAGAGGCGGAGGTCGAAATCATCAAGGCCAAGATGGCGGATCTTGAGGATAGGAGCAGGCGTAATAATATAAAGCTGAGGGGGATACCGGAATCGGTGTCTCCCAAAGACATCCCTGAGTGTGTGCGGTCTCTCCTAAAAGCGGTGTTACCGGACTGTCATAATAGAGATTTAGAAATTGACAGAGCGCACCATGTACCGCGCCCTCGCCATCTGGATGATTCAGTACCTCGAGATGTGTTAGCCAGAGTGCATTTCTTTAAAATCAAAGAACAGCTGCTGGCATCTGCGAGGAAACATGGAGGCCTCCCTGTGCCTTTCCATGGGATTCTCATATTTGCTGACTTGTCTGCAGCTACTCTGCGACTGAGAAGAGCCTTGTTACCAGTTACGTCGGCCCTCAGAAGCGCGGAAATTCCGTACCGGTGGGGCTTCCCTGTACGTCTGCTGATTCATCATGGCGGAACCCTCCACGTGGTCAAAAAGCAGGAAGAGGGACTGGAGCTCCTGCAAAGCTGGAAGGTACCTTTTTCCACCACTGAAGAAACACTCCGTCAGCCTCCTGCTAGGGTCCGAAAGGACTGGTCAAGAGTCCACTGAGGACAGATGTTACAAAGGCGAGTATACCTCGCCAGTCAGGTGCTATATGTTGGTGCGGGTTCTATTGCCCAAAAATTTGCCTTGTTGTCCTAGGTTACGGACAGGACATTTGCCCTACAATTAGTATAGAGCCTTATCAGGCTCAGTATGTTATTCACTGTTATGTTCCTGATACCTGGCCTCCTATGTTTCTGGAGGTTTCGATCGTTACTAGTTCTTATTTTGCCTGTACATGCTAGTGCTGCCTATGCTGGAAATACACAGGTGTCCTAGCTGGGAGACGGCTTGTGTATGATATCTCTCTTATTACCTACTACTATGCAAACGCTGTTCATTCTGATATATAATGGTAATAACCTTTGCTAGTCTGAATGCCAATGGCTTAAACAGTCCTGTGCGTAGATCACATTTATGGAGCAAAGCCAAATTGTTGAAATGTGATATTTTGGGAATTCAGGAGACACACATGCAGGGGCGTAGCTATAGGCTCATGGGCCCTGGTGCAAGAGTTCGATTTGGGCACCCCCCCCCCCCCTTTCGGCCGTTCCGTTCTCCTGCTCTGTTATAGGAGCAGGAGAACGGAAAGTACGCATTCGGCACATAACTGAGCCGAACAGAGCCTAAGGATCCCATAGACCAGGGGTGTCAAACTCAAATTCATCGGGGGCCGCATCAGCAGTTTGGTCACCCTCAAAGGGCCAGTTGTATCTGTAGGACTATGTGTCCACTCTTAATTATCATAAATTGTCACTGCATTCAATTATTACTGTTTTTAGAGCTTCATGCATATTTTTGAACTGTTATAGGGGGACATCTGTGGATGGCGCTGTTATGGGGGGACATCTGTGGATGGCGCAGTTATGGGGGGACATCTGTGGATGCCGCTGTTATGGGGGGGACATCTGTGGATGGCGCTGTTATGGGGGATATGTGGATGGCGCTGTTATGGGGGGACATCTGTGGATGGCGCTGTTATGGGGGGATATGTGGATGGCGCTGTTATGGGGGGAGACATCTGTGGATGGCACTGTTATGGGGGGGACATCTGTGGATGGCGCTGTTATGGGGGGGATCTGTGGATGGCGCTGTTATGGGGGACATCTGTGGATGGCACTGTTATGGGGGATCTGTGGATGGCACTGTTATGGGGGATCTGTGGATGGCACTGTTATGGGGGATCTGTGGATGGCGCTGTTATGGGGGACATCGGTGGATGGCACTGTTATGGGGGACATCTGTGGATGGCGCTGTTATGGGGTGAGGGGATCTGTGGATGGCACTGTTATGGGGTGAGGGGATCTGTGGATGGCAGTATTATGGGATAGGGGATCTGTGGATGACACTGTTATATAACCCCTCACCCCTTAAAAGTGCCATCCACAGATCCCCCTCACATTGCCTCAAAATTGCAGCGGGGCCAGGTGTATTCACTGTCCTCTGGCCCCGCCGCTCACTCATTCCCCAAAAATCGCCATAAATCTATGTTAAATAAAGTAAACTTGTGCCGCCCCTCATACATAATAGAATCACTAACTCACTAACTGCGGTCCGCTCCATTACAGGCCGGGCGCGCGGCCGTCAGCGTGACTGACTGACGTCACGTGCCGGCGCCGCCTGATTCATTCATAAAGTAGGCGGCGCCGGAACGTGACGTCAGTCACGCTGCCGGCCGCGCGCCCGGCCTGTAATGGAGCGGACCGCGGTTAGTGAGTTAGTGATTCTATTATGTATGAGGGGCGGGCACAAGTTTACTTTATTTAACATAGCGGGCCACATGATGAAGTCTGGCGGGCCGGGTGTTTGACACCGATGCTTTAGACCAGTGTTTCCCAACCAGTGTGCCTCCAGCTGTTGCAAAACTACAACTCCCAGCATGCCCGGACAGCCTTTTGCTGTGCGGGCATGCTGGGAGTTGTAGTTTTGCAACAGCTGGAGGCACACTGGTTGGGAAACACTGCTTTAGACTCTCTCTCCTGGAGGGGGCCCCGTGGGCCCCCCTGACTTAGGGGCCCGGTCGCAATTGCGACCGCTGCGACCCCTATAGCTACGCCACTGCACACATGCTTCATCGGGATGCATTTAGATTGAAGCATCCACTTTTTCCCCACATATTTCAGTCACATTTCCATTCTAAGTCCAGGGGAGTCATGTTAGCAATTAAAAACACAGTTGCATTTACCCATATAAATGACTATGTGGACCCTATGGGAAGATATGTCATACTGATCTGTACCCTGAACAATGTGTTATTTACGATAGTATCTTTATATGCGCCTAATCAAGGCCAATTGCATTTTCTCCACAAATTGTTGAAATTGGTCAAGAAAAAACAACAGGGGAAATTAGTAGTTTGTGATGATTTTAACTTAACGTCGGACCCATCAGTTGATACCTCCTCACCCGCGACAAGGGCCACCCCCTCCCTAGCTGATACTTTCTGGAGAGAGAAACTTTATGATGTTTGGCGTGTACACCACGCTTCAGAGAGAGACTACACATTTCACTCTGGAGTTCACAATGTGTACTCCAGATTAGACATGTTTCTCGTGGACAGAGCACTTTTTATACACGCCCAAGCCTTTTCTCTGGAAACTATCAAGTGGTCTGACCATGCTGCTATCACATTGTCAATCTCAGAAACGGTTGGCTCCCCCCAAACATCCATGTGGAGAAGCAGCCCATTCCTGTTATCTGATCCCCTTCATAGGTCAAAAATAGAGTCAGATGTGAAGGAGTTCTTCCAGATAAACAATTCCTCACATACAGACCCAGTGACCCTGTGGAACACCCACAAAGCATTTATTAGAGGATCCTTTATAAAGCAGGGGGCAATTAGGAATAAACGTTTGGAAGACATATTATCCCAACTACAACATAGAGAATCCAAAAACAAGGTAAGCCCTTCTCCGCTTTTGGCTGAGGAGACCGTACGCCTCAGACAGTAGCTGAGAGGATACATGCTTTCCTCCTTTAAAAAAATGCATAGAAAGTCTAAGGCGTCCTACTATTCACATGATAATAAGGCGGGAAAGCTGCTGGCATCGAGATTTAAGGCACGGTGTACAAAAAACAGAATCCCACACATTCTACACCCGCACTCACAAGATAAGGCCTACTCCCCCACAGATATCGCTAACGGATTCAAGGCCTTCTACGCAGACCTGTATAACTTACGAAATACCCACCCTACTACAGGTGAGCTTAATGAACGAGTCAACCAATATCTCCTTTCCCTGCAATAACCACATTAAATGATTCCCAGCTTCTGGATCTCAATTCCTCAATTGGGACCGAGGAGGTGGAAGCAGTTATTGCGTCTCTCCCGAGAGCCAAAGCGCCCGGCCCTGACGGCTTTGCCAGCCACTATTATAAGGAGTTCAAACAGATCATCAGCCCTTTTTTAAAAGACTTTTGCCAAACAGCTATGTCCCAGGGATCCTTGCCAGTTGAGAATCTACAAGCTCTAATAATAACGCTTCCCAAACCGGGTAAAGAACCGGACAGGCCTCAAAATTTTGGACCTATATCCCTGCTTAACCAGGATGTAAAAATCTACGCGAAATTACTGTCCACCCGTCTAGCTAAAATTCTACCTTCAATTATACAGGTAGACCAAACGGGATTCGTACTAACCCGGCAGACTTATTACAACACAAGACGACTCCTAGGGATCCTACATCATGTCCAAAAAAATAAGATCCCCACATTGGCTCTAGCACTGGACGCAGAAAAGGCCTTTGACAGGCTCCGTTGGACATTTGCCTTTTCGGTACTTGAAAGAATGGGGATAACAAGACACATGCTCACAGCCATTAAGGCACTTTATAGCAACCCCACGGCCAGAACGTATGTGAACGGAGCCTTGTCAGAGGTTTTTGAGCTTACAAATGGAACTAGACAGGGCTGTCCTCTCTCACCCCTCATATTTATTATAGCTATGGAACCACTGGCTCAGGCGATCAGACAAAACCCCCGTATAGCAGGGGTTAACATAGGTGGGTGCTCTCATGTCATCTCTTTGTATGCAGATGACGTGTGTTTGACCCTGACCAACCCCATGGAATCCTTGAAGGAGGTTATGGCCCAAATTTCTATCTATGGGGATCTCTCATATTACCATCTTAATGCCTCAAAGACTCAAGCCCTCCCTATCCACATGCCGGAACATCAGGTGGTGAATCTTCGCAACACTTGGAAATTTGACTGGCGTTTGGATAGCATTAAGTATTTAGGAGTCAACGTGTCCCCTTCCCAATCCCTGTTATACACACAGAATTATGACACCTTATTACAATCCACTGAAAAGGAACTCACAGAATTCACTAAATACGACACCTCGTGGATGGGAAGGATTGCTACATTTAAAATGTTCATTCTGCCTAAGTTTCTTTATCTGTATCGCACCCTGCCAATACCCATCCCGGAAAGGTTTTTCTCCAGAGCACACTCACTTTTATCTAAATATGTATGGGACAAAAAGCACCCCAGGATAGCCCGAGACATTATCACAAGGGAACGCCAAATGGGAGGCCTAGCGTTGCCAGAATTGAAATTGTACTATATAACCTCATTGGTTTCCATGCTAAAGGGGTGGACTCGGCCTTCCCAGGATAGGCCTTGGGTTCAGTTGGAAGCTTCCCAAGCTGCTCCATACTCCCTAGAGGGACTGTTGAGCTTGCCATTTTGGAAGATTCCTATTCCCAAAGGGCTAGGCCCGACAGTGTTGGCATCTCTGAAAGCATGGAACAAGTATCATGTTCTGGCTGATACGGAAGCTCCCAGAAACCCCCCCCCCCCCCCCCCCAATCGCATCCCTCCCCTTTTCAGTGCTTCAAACACTACTTTCCCATATGGACTGGTCACATTGGGCATCAGTAGGCATACAAGTGGGGGACTTGATGTTACAAGGTGTACTGCAGCCATTCCAGTGTATCAGGGACAAATTTTCTATACCTAGCCGGGAGTTTTTCAAATATCTCCAACTCCGACATTTATTACAAGACCTGAAGCCATCTGGAGTAAAAATGGACGGATTGGCGAAGCTATATCTCACGAGTGCTCTGAAAGGCTTAAAATCCCTCTATAACAACATTCTCCATCCTGGGTGATTTAAACGCTCACATCTGATGGTGGCGTGGGAGAAAGACATGAATTTGTCTATTTCTGAACAGGAATGGCTGCAGGCCCTCAGAATGATACACAAACACCTGAAGTGCGTATCTCATGTAGAATCCACGATTAAAACTGTTTTAAGGTGGCACTATACGCCGGACAAACTGGCAATCATGTATGACTCGGTTTCTGACAGATGTTGGAGGGGATGCGGAAGTAGGGGTACCCTATTTCATACATTGTGGCAATGCCCTAAGATACAACAGTATTGGTAAAACTGCAAAGAATTATTGGCCAAAATTATACCACATGGGATAGCTTGGTCGCCACAGATGGTCCTGTTACTAATTGGAATTGATGCTCTACCTGTCCGCCTGAGGGCTATTGACTGTATCTTCTGTGTAACAGCGAAACTATTACTGTTGCGTAAGTGGAAATCCCAAGATATTCCAGATATATCTGAATTGATAGGTACATTGAACACCACATATTCCTATGAGAGAATTATAGCAATGGGAGGGGATAGGTACGATAAGTTCCTTCAAAATTGGAAACCATGGTCAGAATCCGCATATAGTACCCAATTTTAGGAATTGCATAGGATAGTTGGGATGTGGCCTTTCTACAATTGGCCCGGGAATGTCATAAGTGTAGGTCAAGGGGACTCATCAGAGCTCAGACCATAGAAGCTCGAATATTTAGCCATTGGCTTCGAACATTAGACATGGGCAGCCACTTAATTCAACTCAGGAATATTCTCGCTGACAGAAGGCAGTTATAGTATTTATATTGAACACTGATTTCTTCTATTGAAGAATGTATGTTTGTCACACATTATTACTTGCCAATCGGGAATGCCCGAGGCTTTCTGTTACTTTCCTTATGTTTTTCCAATTTGATAAATTCAATAAAAACTATTGAAACAAAAAAAATTGTGATATCATTACAGGTCCTTCCCACTTATCCTCTCCACTGCTGAGCTCCGGCCCCTCCTGCACTGATCACATAATAGTGATATCTTTACAGGTCCTTCCCACTTGTCCTCTCCACTGCTGCGCTCTTGCCCCTTCTGCACTAATCGCATAACTGTGACGTCTTAAACGCCCCAGAGTGGCGTTACCACTTCTTCACCCCACTACTGTCTTTAATGAGCTAATATAATGTCATCTATGCATTTTATTCCAGGTCCTATACACTGTACATTTCAAATGTTTGTAACTGTTATGTTCAAATGGAATGTGCCTGGTTCCCAAGCAGGTGGCAGCAAACATGGCAGAGCTACAGTTAGGTAGAATGGAGCTTTCCGTTCCAATTTTCTAATCTAGCCCCTCTCTGTGGAGGAGTGAGCGAGTCTGACTTCCTGCAGGAATGGTGGGGACCAGTTCTAGTCAGTCTAGCTTACCCCATGCTTGGGTAAGGGAGTAAGGGCACTTCTCTGCTGGACATGCCCAAGCCAGTCAGAGAACCCTGAGCTCTGCTGGCCATGGAGGCCAGAGCTTAAAGCCTCAGCAGCTAGGAGCATAGTTCCCTGGCATAGTTTAAGAGTCAGACTACAGAGAGAAGTGTATCAGACAGAAGAATCTGAGTTATACAGTCAGCCTGTCAGTACAGCAGAGACAGAGAGAAACAGATGTAGCAGCGACGAGTTTGCCTGCCATTTTCCATGCTAAAGCCTGCTGGGACCAAAACAAAGCTTGAAGATTGTTTCTGATGAACATTTACCAAAGTAAAGCTGCTGTTAAACTTTATACAAGGTCTGGACTCAATGTTCTTTCAAATCTCTCAATTATTTCCCCTATTTATTGCTTCGGAGCCAAAGCCTGGGGTCCAGCTGTATCCAGGTAGGAGTACCGTGACACACATAAAGGGACATTTAAGGTGGCACTATACCACTCAGCCTTCCTACACCTGGGGCACGCGTCATACATCTATTAAGGGCCCTAGGTGGAGGCGCCCGTTGTAACATCATCATAGGTCCTTCAGCTCTTGCACTGTACCCTAACCCTATAATGCCCGCCCTGCGGTGCCCCTACTTCTTTTCCCCTTGAAAATCCCAGACATTTATGGTCATACTAAAGTTAAAGACTGTTATGGAGAAGGCTGTGTTTGTGGGGCACTGTGGCTGTCCGTTATGGCACAACTATGTATATAGTGGAATTTATAGAGGGCTTTGGCTGAGCTTTATAGGACATTTATCTGTTATGGGGGAACTATGACTGGCATTTGTAGAGAGGGGTTGGCTGGCACTTGTGGAGGAATGATGAAACCATGACAGGTTATGGAGGCAGTGGACAAAATGTTTTGGGTCCTTGACTGGCACTAATATGGCACTATCTCTTGTGGTAGCACTGTGGTTGCTGTGTTAGACTGGCATTGTGGCTAGCACTTATCAGGGCACTGTGGATGGCATTTGTAGGGTCACCATGGTTGTCACCATTGGCATTACTGTGAATAGGTCTTATGTTACCAATATTGCCGGGAGTTGTAGGGGCAGTGTGGATTTCATTTATGGAGACTTAGTGGCTGGCAGTTTGGGGGCACATTGGATAGCAAATATGCGGGCACTGAGGCTATCACCCCTGGCATCACTGTGGATAACACCTATGGGGTCACTATTGCTGGGATTTCTTGGGAAACTATGGCTGCCAATTACAGAAACAGCAGATTTAACTATCAATATATGCCGTATATGTCACAAATGGAAATACCCCTTCAACCTCCTCCCTGACAAATTCATGTATACACCCCTCGGCCCTGAAACCAAAGAAGGCAAAATAAAGACACAGAAAATGGTAATTGGGGAATAAATGGGCAATTTGTTTATTTAAAATATAAAAAAATGGCAAACTGCCGACTCACGGAGAGTCGCCCTCCAGCACTCAGGAGAGGAAAACCCCCTGTGGAGGAAACCTCTAGGAAACCATGGCTGGAGGGCTGCCCTTCCCTTGGGCCTAGAAGGTAATGCCGCTATGTGGCTGCCACTTAAATAGGGAGGGGGGGGCAGAAGCCGGGCTAATCTGGTTGGCTAGGAGGATGTCCCATCTATCCCGTTGGGCAATTGGCTTCCTGGTAGAACCTCCAAATTTCATCAAGGCACGGTGGGCGAGGGTAGTCAAGCTCAAGGCCATCAAGTACGGCACCAAATATGGTCGCTCAACTGCTTCTCACAAGGAATTTTCTCTTATGACACATGTGCTTGTGATGTCATAGGTGTCTATGACTAATGTTGGTGGCAGTGTTTTCCGAAGGGTTAACCCTTTAATGACTGTCAATGTGCCCTTCTGCAGAGGCCATTAACCTCTTCCTGACTGCACTGTGTCAATATACTCCAGTTTACACAACCGCCAAACTGCAGGGTTTCCTGCTTTAGGGGAGCAGGTTTGTTCCCCTCAACTGACTCTTGCTGTCGTCTCTCAGTGACTGAGCCCAAACATCTAATTGGTGCTGGATACAAGACCGGTGGGTCTCCACTGCACATCAGGGCCACCGGCTCTTACACTCAAAGCATGGATGAAATCATTTAAAGGGGCAGCACCTCCCCCTCACAAGCTCCTGTATGCCGACACTTTAAGGCCTCTGCACAGTAGATGGAGAGTCTTTTACTTCAGTCTCCATTCGCTGTTTTGATTCCAGGCTGCTGAAAACAGCTAATCAGTGGGGGGTCGGTCCCCACTAGGGTTGCCACCTGCCTGGTAAACCAGGCCTGTATTACCAGTAATCTGCTGGGAAAAGTGGGAACCCTCCATGTAGTGCGTACATTATATAATAGGTTAGGGTGAATGCTTTCATAACCCCCAACAGGAGGAGACCACACCCGGGTCAGTGGGTGACGATACAACACACAGAATGGAAAGCATTAGAGGGACAACGTATCAGAGGAGAAGACTACAACTACCAGCATAACCAGGTCGTTATTAAAGGATATCTGAGGACGTTTCAGAGAGGAAGTCTATGATGAGAGCACTACAACTCCCAGCATGTCCAGTCTGATGTTATGGGAATCAGAGGACATTACAGGGATAAGAGGAGAGGACCACAACTCTCAGCATATCCAGGCAGTTATGTGATATCAGCGGACATTACTTGAAAGGGGTATGAGGAGAGAACTACAATTCCCAGCATGGCCCACTAGGGGTACAGGCCCCTAGTTCCCCCCCACCCCTGGCACGTGGCACAGTAGAGTGGCGGCACTTCATATAGATGGGCAGTGTACAAAACCTGAGTAGATGATGTAACGGTTTATTATTCTAGATGCATCTAGTGGCTGGGATGACTTCTAGAGGCCGAGCCCAGGCAGTGTCCTCCTTTTCTAGGCACCCGGCTTCTTGAAGTCGCTGCAGGGACCCCAGTAATCAATCATCTTGCTGCTGTCTGCCGCAGTGTGAGCGAGTAATGTCTGCATGTTAGACGCACATAAGGGGCATTAGGGTGTGTACGGGAACATAAAGGGGAACTACAATGTGTGGGGGGGTCTAAAAGAGGCACAAAAGAGGGCATCACACTGTGCTGAAGGAATGCCAGAGTCATTATGGTACGTAGGGATACATAAGGGACAATTATACTGTGGGGGGCGCTTATGAGGGCATTATACTCTGCTGTACATAAGAGGGCATGCACTTAGTGGATGCACATAAAGGGGAAGATTACATTGTGTGTGGGGGCATAGAGGATGGCATTACACTGAATAGGGGTTAGAATGGGGACGCCAGAGTGAGGAAGCGGATAGAAGGTCACGGCAGAATGGAACGTATCGGACCATGAAACCCAACACTGTGGAGGAAACGCTCTCTTTTAGGGGATTTCTGTGATCGTAGCACTCAGACAACAGTCGCTACTTTGGGTAGCATGGTGGTTTAATGCTTGATATTGAGGTTTTGCAGTGCTGGAGTCCTGAGTTCAAATCTGATTTGGGCTGTTGGAACTAGCAGAGTGATTATTCCAAAGGGTCCACTTGCCTTTTATTTCTGCCGGCTCATTTGCCTTCTGTCCTCAATGATCAATTACTTAAACAGTACTAGGATTAGGAACATTGAGAAACACTGGCACTACATAGACATCTCTTCACCTAAACGGTCGCCTCCCATTGCTGGTGAATGTCATCATTAAGTTCCGACTGCTTCCTAGTACCAAGCTGAGTGGTGGCTCAGCAGTTAGCACTGCTGTCTTACAATACTGTGCTCCTGGGTTCAAATCCAACCAATGCTGTTATGTGATTGAAGTAAAATGAATTATGGTCTCTCTAATCCGATTCACACTCACCTTTTATAGGTAGGTGATGAGCTACAATGGGGGCAGTGAGTGGCGATATTCTCTTTACAGTGCTATGAAAGTTAAATAAATGAAGGTCAACCTAAGAGTGAGTGTTACTTAAGAAGAACTGTGGCTTGCACTATATGGGGGAACACTTTGACAGTTCATCATTTTTAGGAATAAGCTGTTCTTCATTCAGTTCCTTCTTCTGCGCCTCGTACTTATATATGGTTACGACTATAAATATCCTAGTACTTTACATTATGAGGCGGTCTTCTCTAGTTATTACCCTATTCAGCAGTTTCTGGAGTAAACTAGGGCATCTGGTGCCACTCCTCTCCAAATAGTATGAGTAGCATGGTGGCTTAGTGCTTAGTAATGATGTTTTGCAGTCCTGGGTTCAAATCTGATCTGGACTGGTGAAAGGGCAGAGTGATTATTTCAAAGGGTCCACTTGCCTTTTATTCCTGCTTGCTCATTTGCCTTCTGTCCTCAGTGATCAATTACTTGGGCAGTACTAGGGTTAGGAACATTGAGAAACACTGGCACTACATAGATATCTATTCACCTTAAGGGTATCCTCCTGTTGCTGGTGAATGTCATCATTAAGTTCCGAATGCATTCTAGTACCAAGCTGAGTGGTGGCTCAGCGGTTAGCACTGCTGTCTTACAATACTGTGCTCCTGGGTTCAAATCCAACTGATGCCGTTATCTGATGGGGGTTTCACTGTTCTCCAGAAAGATGCAGCTAGGTGGTGAGATCCATTTGGAGACAGGAAAGTAAGGTATAATTTGTGCTGTGCAAGTGTAATTAATGGTGGTCTCCCCAGTGGAGACCAAACCCCACACTTAACTTTTTTTTCAAAAATTCTACAAAACAATTACCCTTTTCTACTTACACCAAAGTACCACCTTCCCTTTACAGGGGCCAAACTCCTCAAGTATTAGGAACCCAATTGACCTAGGCCCTAGCAAGCTCTCACCGATTATCAGGATTGAACCAACAGACCTACTGCTCTAGGCCCAAGCTGCAGAGATCTTTCACCCATGGTCAGGATTGAACCAAGGGCCCCCAACTGCTCTCTACCACCAGCAGTCATACCACACTAAGCCCTGGAGCCACCAGACTGCTTCACAGAAGAGCCTGATATTAGGGCAATGATGACATAACCCAGCAATCGGAGGAACGCCAACTACCTAAAACAAACAACCTCAAATTCACTTCCTCACAACTCTTGGTCTTGGTCAGGCTTGAACCAAGGGCCCCACTGCTCTATACCACCAGCAGTCATACCATACTAAGCTCAGGAGCCACCACACAGCTTCACAGAAACACCTGTTATTAGGGGAATGATGACATAACCCAGCAATCGGAGGAATGACCTCTACCTAAAACAAAACAGCTTACAACTCTCACTCTTGGTCAGGCTTGAACCAAGGGCTTCAACCGCTCTATACCACCAGCAGTCATACCATACTAAGCTCTGGAGCCACCACACTGCTTCACAGAAGCACCAGTTATTAGGGGAATGATGACATAACCCAGCAATCGGAGGAATGGCCTCTAGCTAAAACAAAACACCTTTCAACTCTCACTCTTGAACCAAGTGCTCCAACGGCTCTATACCACCAGCAGTTATACCATACTAAGCTCTGGAGCCACCACACTGCTTCACGGAAACACCAGTTATTAGGGGAATGATGACATAACCCAGCAATCGGAGGAATGCCCCCTAACTAAAACAAAACAACTTACAACTCTCACTCAGGCTTCAACCAAGGGACCTACTGCTCTTTTACATCAGCAGTCACGCATTACTAAGCTGGAGCCACCACACTGCTCCATAGGAGAGCCTGTTATTAGGGGAATGATAACCCAGCAATCGGAGGAATGGCACATACCTAAAACAAACAACCTCAATTTCTCTTCTTCACAACTCTTGAACCAAGGGCCCCACTGCTCTATAACATGAGCAGTCATACCTTACTAAGCTCTGGAGCCACTACACTGCTTTATAGAAACACCTGTTAATAGGGGAATGATGACATAACCCAGCAATCGGAGGAATGGCTCCTACCTAAAACAAAACACCGTACAACTCTCACTCAGGCTTGAACCAAGGGCTTCAACTGCTCTATACCACCAGCAGTCATACCATACTAAGCTCTGGAGCCACCACACTGCTTCACAGGAACACCTGTTATTAGGGGAATGATGACATAACCCAGCAATTGGAGGAATGGCCTCTACCTAAAACAAAACAGCTTACAACTCTCACTCTTGGTCAGGCTTGAACCAAGGGCTTCAACCGCTCTATACCACCAGCAGTCATACCATACTAAGCTCTGGAGCCACCACACTGCTTCAAAGAAACTCGTGTTATTAGGGGAATGATGACATAACCCAGCAATCGGATGAATGGCCTCTACCTAAAACAAAACACTGTACAACTCTCACTCAGGCTTGAACCAAGGGCTCCAACTGCTCTATACCATACTAAGCTCTGGAGCCACCACACTGCTTCACAGAAACACCTGTTATTAGGGGAATGATGACATATCCCAGCAATCGGAGGAATGGCCTCTAGCTAAAACAAAACACCTTACAACTCTCACTCTTGAACCAAGTGCTCCAACGGCTCTATACCACCAGCAGTTATACCATACTAAGCTCTGGAGCCACCACACTGCTTCACAGAAACACCAGTTATTAGGGGAATGATGACATAACCCAGCAATCGGAGGAATGGCCTCTAGCTAAAACAAAACACCTTACAACTCTCACACCAAGTGCTCCAACGGCTCTATACCACCAGCAGTTATACCATACTAAGCTCTGGAGCCACCACACTGCTTCACAGAAACACCAGTTATTAGGGGAATGATGACATAACCCAGCAATCGGAGGAATGCCCCCTAACTAAAACAAAACAACTTACAACTCTCACTCAGGCTTCAACCAAGGGACCTACTGCTCTTTTACATCAGCAGTCACGCATTACTAAGCTGGAGCCACCACACTGCTCCATAGGAGAGCCTGTTATTAGGGGAATGATGACATAACCCAGCAATCGGAGGAATGGCACCTACCTAAAACAAACAACCTCAATTTCTCTTCTTCACAACTCTTCCTCAGTCTTGAACCAAGGGCCCCGCTGCTCTATAACATGAGCAGTCATACCTTACTAAACTCTGGAGCCACCACACTGCTTTATAGAAACACCTGTTATTAGGGGAATGATGACATAACCCAGCAATCGGAGGAATGGCTCCTACCTAAAACAAAACACCATACAACTCTCACTCAGGCTTGAACCAAGGGCTTCAACCGCTCTATACCACCAGCAGTCATACCATACTAAGCTCTGGAGCCACCACACTGCTTCACAGAAGAGTCGGTTATTAGGGGACTGATGACATGACCCAGCAATAACCTCTGAGCCCCATCTTACCCAACAAACAAAGCCCCTTTTGAAAATTCTATAAAGTGATAGAAATGTCATTGCCAAAAAAAAAAATATGATGCGTTCACCCATTTCTAGTTTATGTCACCATGTGCCTCATAGCACATGCTAATATTAAGCTGGGTGGTGGCTCAGTAGTTAGCACTATTGTCTTGAGCTTGAATCCATGAGACTGATATTGGCATGGAGTGTGCATGTTCTCCGTGAGCATCCTACAGCTAGGTGGTGAGCTCCAATAGGGACAGGGAGTGATGATCCTCCTCGTACAGGGCAGCAGAGTAAATGGAATTCTTGCTTGAGGAGAGTAAGAAATGGTCGGTGGGGTAATATTTATCCTCAATTTATTATGCTCACTTACCGTAGCAGCAACTTACACAGCTCCTTACACACATTGTCATCACACACAATCAAATGTCTGGGCGAAAACAAAACTTCTGTACAGATGTCAACCTTGGTCAACTTTGAACCAAGACCTGTGCTGTTGTAAGACACCAACCCTAACCACTGAGCCACCATGCTGCCCAACACCAGCAAACACTATGAGGTTAGTACCTTAGCAATGGGAGGAGTACCCATTTATTTTTTCATTATTTATTTTTTAATATGACATTCTAGCGCTGCTGTAGGGCAGTATGGTGGCTTGGTGGTTAGCACTGGTGCACCCTTAGTTCAGGTGTCACGTATTTTGGAGATTGTGTGTTCTCCCTGGATTCACTTCCATACTCCAGAGACATTTGATATGATAATGTCTGTAAGGAGCCATGTAATATGTCTCTGCTATGTAAGAAAGTAATATACACTGGGGCACCCTAGCGGGGGCCAATAAAGGTTACTTTAGAAGATAAATGGAGCTTCTGAACTAATATTTGTCAGTCTCCATCAATAGCACCAGTATATGATGTGGGGCATCCCCCTCTGTATGTTGGCAGTGTGAGATCAGTGGCCCAAATTCATTTAACCCTTTAAAAACATCAGTTACTTCAAATCAGTGAAAAGTGTCTGTTTGCCCACTTTGATGCAGTCTTCATGCCAAGAGCCTGTTCGGGTCAGGCTGAACTGTACATGATGTGGGTCACCCTCTGCATGTTATCAGTGCGAGATCAGTGGCCCAAATTCATTTAATTCTTTAAATCCCATGTTTTTATGCCCATTTTGTGCCCATCATTTATATTTTAATGCCACTTTTAACTGGTTTCCATTGGGACAGCTCACTGCAACTTTTTACTATTTTTTTATTATTACTGGCTAGGGATGAGCGAATCGACTTTGGATGCAACATCCGAAGTCGATTTGCATAAAACTTCGTTCCAGTACTGTACGGAGCAGGAGCTCCATACAGCATTAGAATGTATTGGCTCCGATGAGCCATAGCTATTGCTTCGCAAAGTCTCGTGAGACTTTGGGTAATAACTTCATCAATTAATTTGTACTGTAAAAACCCTTGGTACCTTGGAACCGAACCCGAGTTTGGGAAATGTTTTTTTACAGTACAAATTAATTTCTGAAGTTACTACCCGAAGTCTCACGAGCTCCTGCTCCGTACAGTATTGAAACAAAGTTTTATGCAAATTGATTTGGATGTTTCATCCGAAGTCGATTCGCTCATCCCTAATGATAACATTTCAAAATTCAGCCTCTGTGTCGTGAGTCATTACTCAATGTCAGTGACCAGAGACTTCTCTGTAACTTACAGTAATTATCTCAGTAACCCTACTAGGGGCTTCAGCACTAAAGAGAAGGGAGAACATTACTTTCTTCCTACTGACACACCCGGTTCACACACAGTTGTCGTTGTCAGCACTTTCCTGCCAGATATTACATTAGTCATTCACCATACTTTGTAATGTAAACCAATAAAGGGTATTACGTTTTTATTCTACACCTCATCACTGACAGAGCCATAATCAGACTTTTATTCTTAATTACACACCAATCCACAGCAAAAGTGAGATTTCATTAAGTTTTATTGATTTAAAACCAATTCCCAGAGAATGTCTACCTTGTTGTAAAGTGAGGAGGTCATTCCAGCCATAGAGGTTTGTCTCATTATTATTCCCAGCATCTCATTCACAGAATATCCTCCAATAGAATGAATGAGTAGTGATGTCGCGAACATAAAATTTTCCCTTTGCGAATAGCGAACTTCTGCAAATGTTCGCGAACGGGCGAACCGGGCGAACCGCTATAGACTTCAATTGGCAGGCGAATTTTAAAACCCACAGGGACTCTTTCTGGCCACAATAGTGATGGGACAGTTGTTTCAAGGGGTCTAACACCTGGACTGTGGCATGCCGGAGGGGGATCTATGGAAAAACTCCCATGGAAAATTAAGTAGTGGACGCAGAGTCGGGTTTTAATCCATAAAGGGCATAAATCAACTAACATTCCTAAATTGTTTGGAATAACATGCTTTAAAACATCCAGTGTGTGTATACGATCAGGTATGATGTTGTATCGATCAGGTAGTGTAAGGGTTGCGCCCGCTTCACAGACATTGACAGACCAAACTCCCCTTTTAATGCACCGCAAACAACCGCAAACAACCGCAAACAACCGCAAACAGTTCATTTGCACAACCGCAAACTCCCCATTTGCACAAGGTTGGATACCAAGCTAGCCACGTCCCGGTGATGTCATTGAAGGTTTCTTCCTCCACCCAGCCACGTACAACACCAAGGGTCCCCGAAAGGTGAATTGAATTGATTTTTCGAACGGGGAGATGGTTAAAAAAACGCTGGCTCCCTCCACTCCTCCACTCTGTTTTAATCCACGGTGACTGCGTCTGCGCCGTGCAATTTACTGTCACACCCGATATGAGTGGTATTTTCTGTAGTACTATTCTCATCAGTTTAATCCCTCTAACGTCCCCAATCTGGGGGCCATTTATTGAATAGATTTTTTGAACAGGGAGATGGTTAAAAAAACGCTGGCTCCCTCCACTCTGTTTTAATCCATGGTCACTGCATCTGCCCCGATATGAGTGGTATTTTCTCTAGTACTATTCTCATCAGTTTAATCCCTGTTACATCCCATATCAGGGATTGCCTTTTGTGAAAAAAATTTTTGTCCGGGTACCTTCCACTGTGGTGTCCCAATAGCGACAAATTTTTTGAAGGCCTCAGACTCCACCAGCTGGTATAGAAAAAGCTGGCGGGCTAATAGTTCCGTCAAGCCAGCTGTCAGTTGCCCGGCAAGGGGGTGATTCTGTGACATTGGCTTTTTACGTCCTTGACAGACACCTGACTGTGGGCAGATGAGATGGAACTGCTGAAGGTGAGAGGCAGAGTGGCGGTTGGTTGAGAGGGGGCAGGGAGGACAGCAGTGGTTGACGTGGCTGAACATGCTGGACCAGGAGGAGCATGGTGGCTTTGAGTTTGTGTGCTGCTTGTACTCATGTGTTGATCCCATAGGCGTTTGTGATGTGAGATCATGTGCCTTCACAAACAGTTGTACCAAGGTGGGTGTTGGACTTCCCACGACTCAGTTTCTTTTGGCACAGGTTGCAAATGGCATTGCTGTTATCAGAGGCAGACACACAAAAAAAATGCCTCACTGCTGAGCTTTGCAATGACGGCATTCTGGTGGTGGCAACAGCATGCATTGACTGGCGTGCTGTCTGGCTGACCCCGGGTGCCGATACATGCTGTCTGACTGTGCCACTAACTCCTTGCGATGACCTCCCCCTGCTTCCAACTCGTCTCCTCATTCTCTCTGTCTCCCCTTCTGAACTTTCCCCCTCTTCTTCTCTTCGAGCAGGCACCTACGTGGCATCCGTGGACACATCGTTATCATCAACCGCTTCACTTGTATCTGACACCTCAGCAAAGGAAGCAGCAGCGGGTACAACATCATCATCATCATCATCACACTGTACGTCCATGTGTGTAATCCTGCCTGACTGAGACATATCCCTGTAATCTACATCATCTGGCAATAATGGTTGCGCATCACTAATTGCATCCAACTGATGTGTAAATAACTCCTCTGACGGATCAAGTGAAGCGGCTGTGGTGGTAGTGGTGGTGGTGGCGGCGGGCGGGTGCGTGGTAACTTGAGAGCAGGTGACCGAAGCTGAGCTGGAGGAGGATGGTGCGTCAAGGTTCTTAGCGGAAGCTGTTGAAGATTGGGTGTCCTGTCTAAGCCAGTCAACTATGTCCTCAGAATTTTTCGGGTTAAGGGTACGTGGCCTCTGAACACTGGGCATTACTCCAGGGACAGTGGAAATCAAAGCACCACGACCACGGCGTGGCCTGCCTCTGCCTGTCATTTTTTTTTAGAATAGGTACAACGCGTGCTAGGTACTGTGCTCCCCGCGTATGAGTGGTTGGCACTGGCAGTGGGCACACTACAGTCTGTCAAAGTGGGCCTGACACACACTGGCAGCAGGCAAGCAACTAAAATTAGAATACTGTCTAAAAATTTAATGCCTTATTTATCAGCAAGCTACTGTGCCACCCGGTATCAGTGGTTGGCACTGGCAGTGGGCACACTACAGTCAGTGGAAGTGGGCCTGACACACACTGGCAGCAGGCAAGAACTGAATTTAGACTGTCTAAAAATTAAATGCCTTATTTATCGGCAAGCTACTGTGCCACCCGGTATCAGTGGTTGGCACTGGCAGTGGGCACACTACAGTCTGTGGAAGTGGGCCTGACACACACTGGCAGCAGGCAAGCAACTGAATTTAGACTACTGTCTAAAAATTAAATGCCTTATTTATCGGCAAGCTACTGTGCCACCCGGTATCAGTGGTTGGCACTGGCAGTGGGCACACTACAGTCTGTGGAAGTGGGCCTGACACACACTGGCAGCAGGCAAGCAACTGAATTTAGACTACTGTCTAAAAATTAAATGCCTTATTTATCGGCAAGCTACTGTGCCACCCGGTATCAGTGGTTGGCACTGGCAGTGGGCACACTACAGTCAGTGGAAGTGGGCCTGACACACACTGGCAGCAGGCAAGCAACTGAATTTAGACTACTGTCTAAAAATTAAATGCCTTATTTATCGGCAAGCTACTGTGCCACCCGGTATCAGTGGTTGGTACTGGCAGTGGGAACACTACAGTCAGTGGAAGTCGGCCTGACACACACTAGCAGCAGGCAAGCAACTGAAATTACACTAAAGTGTAAAAATTAAATGCCTTTTTTTGATGCAAAGTCCTGTGCCACACGGGATGACAGGGGTGGGCACTGGCAGTGGGCACACTACAGTCAGTGGAAGTCGGCCTGACACACACTGGCAGCAGGTAAGCAACTGAAATTACACTAAAGTGTAAAAATTAAATGCCTTTTTTTGATGCAAAGTCCTGTGCCACACGGGATGACAGGGGTGGGCACTGGCAGTGGGCACACTACAGTCTGTGAAAGTCGGCCTGACACACACTAGCAGCAGACAAGCAACTGAAATTACACCAAAGTGTAAAAATGAAATGCCTTTTTTTATGCAAAGTCCTGTGCCAGCCGGTATGAGTGGTGGGCACTGGCAGTGGGCACACTACAGTCAGTGGAAGTCAGCCTGACACACACTGGCAGGCAACTAACCTTAGATTAAAGTGTAAAAATTAAATGCCTTTGTTTGATGCAAAGTCCTGTGCCACATGGGATGACAGGGGTGGGCACTGGCAGTGGGCACACTACAGTCTGTGGGCCTGCAGCTCCTCACACACAGGCAGGCCAGGCAACTGCAATATGTATATGGAGAAAAAAAAAAGCAGACTAATGTTGCAGCCCTAAAAAGGGCTTTTTGGGGTGCTGTCAGGACGCTGTCCTTACAGCAGAGATCAGATGAGTCTTTCAGGAATGGAGTGGACACTGAATTCACTAGCCTAGCTATCGATTTCCCTATTAAATCAGCAGCAACTACACTCTCCCTCCTCTCACTAAGACTGCAAATTCCGAATGAATCTAAAACGGATGCTGTTCAGGAGATGGGAGGGTCTGGGAGGGAGGGTATGCTGCTGATTTGCTGGAATGTGTCTGCTGACTGTGAGGTACAGGGTCAAAGTTTGCTCAATGATGATGTATAGGGGGCAGACCGAACATTGCATGTGTTCGCCCGCTGCGGCGAGCGCGAACAATCTATGTTCGCCGGGAACTGTTCGCCGGCGGATAGTTCGGGCCATCTCTATGAATGAGATGCAGGGAATATTAATTAGATAAACTTTCATGGCTGGAATGACAAACTTAGTCGTTAAAGAGGTTGTCCGGGTTCAGAGCTGAACCCAGATATATCACCATTTTTACCCAGGCAGGCCATCTGTTGTCAACATTGGATCACTTCAGGCTCCAATACTCTCCCTTGCCCTGTGCTGGATCACGCAGGGGAAAGGCTTTTTCTGGAGATCCGGTGAGGTACCAGGCTCTCCATGGGTAAAGCTAGGCAAAGGCTTCCGTCTAGCAGTGAGCCCAATGACGTCACCGGTACTTATAGGCTAGATTTAGTGCTGCCCAGCCTGTAATGCGGCTAGGACAGCACTAAAACCCGCCCATCAGTGCCAGTGACTTTACCGTGAACACTGCTAGGTGGAAGCCTCTGCCTAACAGTGTAAAAAATATAAACAAACAGCCCTTTCCTGCACAATTCAGCAAAGGGCAAGGGAGAGCATCTCATATGAGAGGGGCTGAGTTTAACAACAAACTGGTAGATTGCAGCCAAACTTTCTTCCAAAGATTTAAGGGCTCTGGCTTCCTTCTCAAACCAGACTCTCAGACGCTTGGTGGTAAATATAAAGGCATAGATAGACACGTGTCAGTCCACAAAGAGCATAGCTTCTGACTTTCAGCAGTTGACTTAAGTGTGTCCAAACTCATCACATCTGGATGACTGCAGTCTCGTTGGCTAGTGTAGTAGACGTTTACAGCATCCATGTACAGCGAGCACTTGACTTCAAAGTTTCCCGATCCTAGTGCAGTGATATTTCTAATGTCTCTTTTCTTTCGGACAGACTTTTTCTTTGTGCTATAGAGCTCTTTGCAAAGGATAGATGAAAGAGGGTAACCTTGTCTGACCCTAGAAAGGGGGTCAGTCTTCCAACCATTCACCAACACTGTGCTGTAATTGTCAAGATACATAAGGTTAACATACAAACAGAATATTCTAAGGTCTGGTCTAGGTAAATGATCTTCCCAATGACAACCTTCAGCCTGTTGTCCAGTACCTTGGTGGGGATGTTGTAGTCCACATTCAGGGGAGAGATGGGATGTCATTTTTTTAAATCCATATCTATCTACTAGGCTTATACAGGATCATAATTAGAGATGAGCGAAGCGAGCTTCAGATCCTAGATCCGAAGTCACTTCGCTACAAACTTCGTTTTAATGCTGTACAGAGATCTGTCTCCGTACAACATTAAAATGTATGGGCTCCAGTGAGGCAAGTCTCACAGGATTTTGGTGAATAACTTAGGGATTTGATTTTTGAACTTGAAAACCATTTTAAAACTTGGTTCCGAAGTCGTCTTTGGTACCTACCAAAGCCGACTTTAGATATCGGTTTTAAAACGTTTTAAAGTTAAATAATCAAATGCCGAAGTTATTTGGCAAAAAGTCTTACGAGACTTTAGCGATAACTTATTTTGCCAGAGCCCATACATTTTAATGCTGTACGAAGATGAATCTCTGTACAACATCAAATCAAAATTTGAAGGAAAGCGACTTCAGATCTAGGATCCGAGCTCGCTTTGCATATCCCCAATCATGATTATTCTTTTCCTCAGCAACAGGTGCATTTAACCCTCCACCACTATCTCCTCATAGAGTTCCCACAAGTCTAGACAAATTAGGTTCTCCAGCACTACAAAGAGTACAGCTGGAAGATGATCACTGCCCAAGGTCCTGCATGACATAAAGGATCTAGAGGCAGATAGTGCAGCACGCCACGGGTGAGACTTCGACCAGGGGGTCCCTTTAACCACCTCAGCCCCCCTAGCTTAAACACCCTTAATGACCAGACCACTATTTACAATTCGGCACTACACTACTTTCACCGTTTATTGCTCCGTCATACAACTTACCACCCAAATGTATTTTACCTCCTTTTCTTCTCACTAATAAAACTTTCATTTGGTGGTATTTCTTGCTGCTGACATTTTAACTTTTTTTGATATCAATCAAAAATGACCGAAATTTTTGCAAAAAAATGACATTTTTCACTTTCTGTTGTAAAATTTTGAAAAAAAAAACTACATTTCTATATAACTTTTTCTCTAAATTTATTGATAAAAAAAAAAAATCCAATAAGTGTATATTTATTGGTTTGGGTAAAAGTTATAGCGTTTACAAACTATGGTGCAAAAAAGTGAATTTCCGCATTTTGACTTTCAGGGCACCTGTCATGTTTCCTGATGCACTACAATGCCCAGACAGTAGAAACACCCCACAAATGAAATTCCCATTTCAGAAAGTAGACACCCTAAGGTATTCGCTGATGGGTATAATGAGTTCATGGAAGTTTTTTTTGTCACAAGTTAGCGGAAATAGTTTTTTTTTATTTTTCAAAAAATTTCATTTTCCGCTAACTTGTGACAAAAAATAAAAACTTCCATGAACTCACTATTCCCCTCATGGAATACCTTGGGGTGTCTTCTTTCTAAAATGGGGTCACTGCCCTGGCATTTTAGGGGCCCCTAAAGCGTGAGAAGAAGTCTGGAATCCAAATGCGTAAAAATGCCCTGTAAAATACGAAAGGTACTCAATAGAATTAGGACCCCTTTGCGCATCTTGGTTGCAAAAAAGTGTCACTCATGTGGTATCGCCGTACTCAGAAGAAGTAGGGCAATGTGTTTTAGGGTGTATTTTTACATATACCCATTTTAGGAGGGCATTTTTACGCATTTTTCTTCTCACGCTTTAGGGCCCCTAAAATGCCAGGGCAGTATAAATACCCCACATGTGACCCCATTTTAGAAAGAAGACACCCCAAGGTATTCCGTGAGGGGAATGGCGAGTTCATAGAAGATTTTTTTTTTGGCACAAGTTAGCGGAATTAGATTTTTTTAGTTTTTTCTCACAAAGTCTCCCTTTCCGCTAACTTGTGACAAAAAGTTCAATCTTTCATGGACTCAATATGCCCCTCAGCGAATACCTTGGGGTGTCTTCTTTCCAAAATGGGGTCACATGTGAGGTTTTTGTACTGCTCTGGCATTTGAGGGTCTCCGCAATCATTACATGTATGGCCAGCATTAGGAGTTTCTGCTATTCTCCTTATATGGAGCATACGGGTAATAAAATGTTTTTTTCCGTTCAGCCTCTGGGCTGAAAGAAAAAATGAACGGCACAGATTTCTTCATTCGCATCGATCGATGTGGATGAAAAAATCTCTGCCAAAAAATCTGCGATTGCCAGGACATAGGGGCTCTGCCCAAACATCCATATCCACTTGAGCTCCTATGTCCTGGCAAACGTGATTTCTTGGAGGAAGACATCTTTGCCACAAAGTGTTTGCCAAAGCATATGAACTCCAACACCTCTCCTCAGCTCATATGCCTGGGCAAACGTACCTGTACTGCGGAGAAGAAATCTCGTCCTGCAGCGCCGCATACACCGACTTCACGTGTCTTCTGACAACAGCGCAATGCTTCTCTCAGAATGCACATCAGTGCTGCAGAGTTTTCGTCGGTTGGTCCAACTGGAAAATAAAGGGTGGTTAGTAACAAAAAAAAAGAAAAAACAAGCAGCAGACTCATAAATTTAGAATGTTACGAACGTTATAAACCTGAACATCATAAAACTTTTTAAACCTAAACTAACTCAAGATTTCTTTTTCTTGCTACCTGTTTAAATTTTTTTTTTCTTTTCACTCTTTATTTTCCTTGCAGAAACCTCTCCTCTCCCATAGGACAATGTGTAAAGTGTAAATCACACAGAGATGGTGTGAAGTACATTATGCACTTTATCCCAAGTGAAATGAGACGTTTCTACCATTTCACATTTCTGCTGTAGCACACCAGCATCCCTATGTGTTAGGATCTCTCAAAACCTAGTATCCTGAGAGACCCTAGAGCCTGATTGTAAAAACTACCTGTGTAGTGCTGTCCCTACGTCCCTAAGTGTACCTGAGTGTGGTACTTCCGGAAACACTTCCCTAGGCATAGGGCAGGGTGGTCAGGACAGAAATAGCGGGTGTCACGCCTTATTCCACTCCTGCTACAGACACGACATCTTTGTCGGGGTGGCGGTTTGTTTGAGGTACCAGCAACGACATTGGGGAACCACGGAACCTCCTGGATACAGGAGGTTCTCGATGATCTCTTCCTGAAATTTGAGGAAGGATCCTGTTCTCCCAGCCTTACTGTAGAGAACAAAACTATTATATATAGCCAATTGAATTAGATATACAGACACCTTCTTATACCAGCGTCTGGTCTTTTGGGAAAGCAAATATGGGGCCAACATCTTGTCATTGAAGTCCACCCCCCCATGAGCAAATTATAGTCGTGGACCGAGAGGGGCTTTTCATTGACACTGGTTGCCCATTCAATTTGGATTGTCGTTTCTGCGTGAATGGAGGAGAGCATCTAAACGTCACGCTTGTCTCTCCATTTCACCGCAAGCAGTTCTTCGTTACACAAGGCAGCCCTCTCCCCCCTTGCAAGACGTGTGGTAATGAGCTGTTGGGGGAAGCCCCGGCGACTAGGTCACGCGGTGCCACAGCAGCCAATCTGTTCTAGGAACAAATGCTTGAAGAGGGGCACACTTGTGTAGAAATTGTCCACATAAAGATGGTACCCCTTGCCGAATAAGGGTGACACCAAGTCCCAGACTGTCTTCCCACTGCTCCCCAGGTAGTCAGGGCAACCGACCAGCTCCAGGGTCTGATCTTTACCCTCATAGACATTAAATTTGTGTGTATAGCCTGTGGCCCTTTCACAGAGCTTATACAATTTGACCTCATACCGGGCCCGCTTGCTTGGGATGTATCGTTTGAAGCCAAGGCGCCCGGTAAAATGTATTAGGAACTCGTCTACGCAGATGTTTTGCTCAGGGGTATACAAATCTGCAAATTTGGTGTTAAAGTGGTCTATGAGGGGCCGAATTTTGTGGAGCCGGTCAAAAGCTGGGTGGCCTCTGGGACGAGAGGTGCTGTTATCGCTAAAGTGCAGGAAACGCAGGATGGTCTCAAATCATGTCCTGGACATGGCAGCAGAGAACATGGGCATGTGATGAATTGGGTTCGTGGACAAATATGACCGCAATTCATGTTTTTTTGTCAGGCCCATGAGGAGAAGGCCCAGAAAAGTTTTCAATTCGGAAACTTGGACTGGTTTCCACCGTAAAGACTGGGCATAAAAGCTTCCCGGGTTGGCGGTTATAAATTGAGTGGCATACCGATTTGTTTCTGCCACGACCAGGTCAAAGAGCTCCACAGTGAAGAACAGCTCAAAAAACCCCAGTGCCGATCCAATCTGAGCTGTCTCCACCCGAACTCCTGACTGGGCGGTGAAAGGGGGAACTAATGGTGCGGCTGAAGATGGGGGCTGCCAATCAGGGTTTGCCAGCAACTCAAGGATTCTAGGGGCTCTACGGGCCTTTCTGTGCGGTGGCTGCGACGGGGGAACTATTGCACGTGCCACCGTACCAGCTTCAACTGCCCTTCTGGTGCTCGCCACTTCACCATGTTCTACGGCAGTGCTGGTACTAGGTCCAGGGCTGCGCTGCTGGTGTATGCCTCACCACAAAATCCGACAGCGCCAGCCCCACCCTGCTGCCCTTGAAGCGGATCCTGCGCAACCTGTGGTCTAGCAACACAGGGCCGGGAACACCTGGTGGCATCAGGGACCTCAACCTCCTCGTCCGAACTTTGGGTCAAACTGCCACTGCTTTCTACAGGTTCATATTCTGACCCGCTAGATTCGTAAGATGAGGGTTCCCATTCCTCATCAGACTGGGTAAGAATCCTGTAGGCCTCTTCAGACGAATACCCCTTATTTGACATTTGGACAACTAAATTTAGGGGGTATTCCCTGAGACTACCCAAGAAAAAGAGCAAGCCTGTCTTACAAATGGGAGGCTAGCGAAGTACAGGAAGCCGCTGCGATTGATAAAAAAGATCAAAACAGATTTTTTTTTATCGCTGCAGCACTTGTGAAGTGATTGTGCAGTGATAAAAAAAATAAATAAATATGTTGTCACTGCGGAGGGGTGGGCGTGGGTGAACGCACGTGTGGGCGACCGATTAGGCCTGAACCGTCAAACACTGCGTTTTGGGTGGGGGGAGAACTAAGGTGACACTGATACTATTATAGATCTGACTGTGATCAGTTCTGATCACTTACAGATACTATAAACACAAATGCTGATTAGTGCTACGATAATCAGCGAATCAGTGACTGCGGTGTGGTGGGCTGGGCGCTAACGGAAGCTAACTACCTACCAAAGGGGCCTAAACTAAACCTAACAGTCAATACTAGTGAAAAAAAAAAAGTTACAGTTTACACTGATCACTTTTTTCCCTTTCACTAGTGATTGACAGGTGATTGAAAGGGGTGATCAAGGGGTTAATTGGGGTGATGGGGGGTGATCTTGGGCTAAGGGTGTAGTGCATGGTGTACTCACTGTTACATGTGCTCTCTGCAGGGTCCAACCGACGAAAAGGACCCAGCAGAGAGCATAGAAGCCATTTAACACATTATATTTATAAATATATATAATGTGTTAGATGGCTTTTGATTCGTTTTTTTTTTAAAGTCATCAGCCTGCCAGCGCTGATCATTGGCTGGCAGACTGCTGACCAACTCCTTCTGAAACTTTTTACCGCCGCGCACTGTGCATGCGCGGCGGCATCAGCGCGTCATCTTGCGTCTCGCAAGATGATGCGCCAATGCGTAGAGCCAGAGAAAGGAGACCGCCCGCCGAACGCATCCATGCGTTAGGCGGTCCTGTAGCGGTTAAGAGAGTTGAGAACGGTTAAATGTTTGTCGTGACTAGTGTTGATCGTGAATATTCGAATCGTGAATATCGCCACTTCGTGAATTATTGAATATTTAAAATATTGTGCTACATATTCGTATTCGCGGTTTAACTTCTGGCAGGCAAACACATTCAGCTCTGCTACAGCTGTACTCTTTCAGCTCTGCTATCCTATGCTAATTTGATTAAAGATTTCATTTTATCCACTTTGACTTTTTCTTAATTCCTGGCTCTGAAGATTTTAGTTCTCTTTTTAGCCTAGCGGGTTCTCTTTTTAGCCTAGAGGGTGCTCTGCTGGCTGGCACACAGCCTTCCCCTTGCAGGGGCTACTCTCAACTTATCCCCAAAATGGGGAAGGTTAGACTGACCTTCACTAACTAACACCTCCCTTTCTAGAGAGGGCTGGGATGGATAGAAGGTTCCACTCCAGGGAAACTAGCTCTGCCAAGACTGCTGCCACCTGCTGATGAACCAGGCACATTGCATGATAACAGTCATAAAATCAGAAATACAATTATACATTATGCAGGACATAACAATAAATAGTCAGGCTAACACAGGATCAACCATTACAGATAGTGAGGGCACACAAAAAGGTGGCAATGCCACTCTGGGGCGTTACAATAGCAGCTCAACCACCATCAGAGTGATATCCATGGCCTCTGCAGCTACAGGATCAAAATGGTTAGTGGTACCTGAATGTAACTTATTGTCAGATTTGGGGTCAGTGGTCTTCAGTGAACAGAGGTTGCTATAGTAGTCTGTGATGACCCCATCACATGTTTCCAGTCTCATATTGAAGTTTAGTCAAAGGTATTAAGCAGGCTTAGAGTTTTCTGAAAAAGAACAAGTTAATTGTCTCACCCTTATCCAGATTCTCCATCTTGGAACAGAAGACAAAAGATTTGGAAAGTGGCTTTTCAGGCTCTTTTTGGTCTCCTCCAACTCCTCCACAGATGAAAGTCATCCAGGGACTGCAACTGGTGCTATAGTTCTCTGAAGTCTCTCTTCTTCTCACACATGTCTGCCCATGGCCTGAAAGGAACAATGAAACTGGACTTTAACATATTCTTGCTAGTTCCACTACCAGTTCTGCCTGTTTGAACAAAGTACAATGCAATTTCCATGAGCCATAGCCAAGTGGAATTGACATCTAACTTGATTGAGGTACTGGATCTCTGTGCATCCTCCTCAGTTGAATTCTCTGTTCTGGTAGTTAGTGACAAGCTGTGGCCGCAGGGTCTGGAAATGTTTCAGCTGCTCAATCTTGTCAAGGGAAGCGTACATATTGATAAGCCTAATTTAAACCTCCCTCCCACTGACAATCTAGGACAGATAGTCTGCCACAGACAAACTCCTATATGGAGTTAAGCGTGAAAGTGCTTCCCCCGAGAAGGATGGCAACATCCACAGACTTGAAGTCTTTCCCACGAGACCAGCTGGAAGTGCCGTGAGAATACTGCCTGGTTACATGGCCAAATTCCTGTAACATCTGCTTCGTGAGTTTCAGTACCACATCTAAAATTTCCCCTTATGCTGATCAAAATAATGGAGAAGAAGATGTTAACCTTAGCTATTAAAGACAAAGAAAAGGTTAGTACAAATGATACAGCCTAGATACCACTCTGGTCGTTGGGTTGATTATCTTCCTTGGTGCCTGTTGTGTCTGAAAATAGACCCATAACTTCTTCCAATGAGTCGAAGAGTAAAGGGCCCTGGATGAGGGTCAGCAATCAGCTTCATCTCATCATCATGAGGAAGGACATCTTGACACACTTCTATGATCTTCATCTTTGAGTAGCCAGCTACTGTGATGGTTGTACAGGAGGCAGGTGACAGAACCACTGTGGTGATGGGCAGTGTAAAAGTTACACATAGTAATAGTTCTCCCCAAAGACCCACCAATATTAACAATTCTCTCATAGAATGTCCTCATTTGTATTAATGCCCTCAATAGTGATCCCCCCCCCCCAAGAGTGCCCTCATTAGTAGCAATGCCATCCATTTTGAGCCTGATAATACTAATGCCCCCACTGCAATCCTAGAAGTAATAACCCCATCGTGCCACAATATGATAATCCTTGCAGTTCTCCTTGTAGTTGTAATGACCCCTGCAGTTATAACCCCCTTGTAATAGCACCTGTATTATAATGCCCCCTATAGTACCAATATATATAATGCTCCCCTGTAGTGCGCCCTGTATTATGCCCCTTATAGTGCCCCCACTGCCCACCCAACACCTACCTCCCCTAAATGTAGAGTTGCAGATCTCAGACCAGGAAAAAAAAAAAAAAACATGGTCACCTCTCCTCTTCTTTACAACAGCCTCTACTTGGGATTTTCAGAAGGTGAGATGTCTGTGTACAGAGAAGACCCCCCTACTCGGTTTATTATTCTGCTGTGCTGTGAATTGCGAATGACAGGATTATGATAAATCATATCTTTGCCGGGACAGCGGTGCAGTGCACACTGTGTGATGTGCGACAGCGGATTGTTAATAAAGTTATTCTTGGTGAAAAAATAAATAAACTTTGTATCCGGCAACTAAAGAAAAAAATAAGGCCTCATACACTGACGAATAGAATGGCATACTCTCTCATTAGGGATTCCTATGGTCAAAAGAGGTAAGTGTAGTTCTGTCCTGTGTTGTTATTGACTGTCTCCCTGCACAAACTTAGCTCTGGACCTTTCACACGTTGGTTCCCTAGAGAGAAAGTGGTCAGAAGAAGTAGACACCACCTCCCGCTGTCTGTGGAAGGTAATACTCACCAGTGCCGACTCTAACGACCATGCCCAGGTCCTCGCTATAGCGCTCCATGATGATGGCTGCCAGGATTTTCCTGCTACAAACAGGAGGCTGTTTTGGATGTGGGCAGCAGCGTTGCCAACTGTTCAGAAATTTCTG
>JAKVIS010000660.1:0-57276 GCA_033119425.1 Bufotes viridis | reverse complement strand
ATTCATCTGCCGTGCCAATGCCATCCAATCCAACTGCCCCCCTTCAGACATTAATTTGGCATGTAGATACATCCATTACCATCATGATAAATCCCTATCCCCCCTCCTTGGCCTGAAACAAGTATGTGCCCCACAGAAAATTACTAAATACTACCTACTAGTTCCTCAGTGTTCTTCACAGCCTCTGCCTCGCCCATGGCCCCTGCTCGCCCTCCTCTGATGCTCGGTCGGACGACTCTCTGACCTGCTGCACCACACTAATTTTGAATCCTCATAGCTCTCTAGTACTCTGTCTATGTGGGTGAGCTGTGGCTGCACCCGCGCGCTGCGCCGCTGCAGTTTCCGGTTACGGCTGTGATCCCGCGAGACACACCGCAGAAGGGCCGGGGTAAGCCAGCAGCTTCAATTATGGTGAGGGGAGGGGACTGTCTGTAGGGGAGGGCCTGCCGCCGTTGCCGCACTTGGAAAATAAACTTGCTGTATGAACTATACTATATATTGTAAGGCATGGTGTATGAACTATACTGTATATTGTACAGCGTGGTGTATTAACTATACTGTATATTGTACAGCATGGTGCAGCGATTATAATGTTTTCTGTACAGCATGGTGCAGATATTATAATGTTTTCTGTACAGCATGGTGTAGGGATTATACTGTATATTACACAGCATGGTGTAGGGATTATACTGTATATTACAGCACTTGTATGTGCCTTTTGTTTTTTTTTGCAGCCACAGTGCTGCACCATAGGACAGAAAAATTAGGCATGTACACATGCCTGAAAAATAATGGCATTGTTGCAGCCGCTATTGTAGCAGCGGCCGGAAAAATTGATGTTTTCCAGGCAGAAAAGTGACTAAAACATTGCGGCTTAAACCCTAGTTGGTGGCGGAGAATTCACGGAGTCATCCGGTATGCAGACATTAAATACAACAGCGTGGGGACCATTTTGAGGACAAGGCATGTCATCAGGCCTTTTGTTAGTCAAACGTATCCCCCACTGTCAGTCCCTTCGGGATCCATGCCTCATTCATCTTTATGAAGGTGAGGTAATCAACACTTTTTTGACCGAGGCGACTTCTCTTGTCAGTGACAATGCCTCCTGCTGCACTGAAGGTCCTTTCTGACAGGACACTTGAAGCAGGGCAGGCCAGAAGTTCTATCGCAAACTGGGATAGCTCAGGCCACAGGTCAAGCCTGCACACCCAGTAGTGAAGGGGTTCATCGCTCCTCAGAGTCTCGATATCTGCTGTTAAGGAGAGGTAGTCTGCTACCTGTCGGTCGAGTCGTTCTCTAAGGCTGGATCCCGAAGAGCTGTGGCGATGTGTAGGACTTAAAAAGCTTTGCATGTCCTCCATCAACAACACATCTGTAAATCGTCCAGTCCTTGCCGCCGTGGTAGGAGGAGGATTACACTCACCTCTTCCCCTGTTAGATTCCCGTTGTGCTGTGACATCCCCTTATAAGCTGTGCAAAGCATATTTTTAGTTTGGTTTTGAACTGCTGCATCCTTTCCAACTTTCGGTAATTTGGTAACATTTCTGCCACTTTCTGCTTATACCGGGGTCTAGTAGCGTGGCCACCCAGTACAGGTCGTTCTCCTTCATCCTTTTTATACGAGGGTCCCTCAACAGACATGACAGCATGAAAAACCCCATTTGCACAAGGTTGGATGCAGAGCTACTCATTTCCCGTTTCTCGTCCTCACTGATGACATTGACGGTCTGTTCTTCCCCCAGCCACGCACAACACCATGGGTCCCAGATAGGTGACAACAACGAGCACCCTGGGGTGTCTGCTGTGGTTGGTCTTCCTCCTCCTCAAAGCCGCTACATTTCTCCTCTGACTCCTCTTCCTCATACTCCTCTTCCAGCGTTGCCGCAGGTCCGGCAAGCGATGATGACAAGGCTGTTTCTGGTGGTGATGGTGACCACAACTCTTCCTCTTCCTCTTCATGCTCATCTACAGCCTGATCCAGCACTCTTCGCAGGGCACGCTCCAGGAAGAAAACAAATGGGATGATGGTGCCTTCGGTGCGACTGACTAGGTTTGTCACCTCCTCAAAAGGACGCATGAGCCTACAGGCATTGTGCATGAGCGTCCAGTAACGTGGCAAAAAATTCCCAGCTCCGCAGAGGCTGTCCTAGCACCCCGGTCATACAAATACTCGTTGACAGCTTTTTTGTTGTTGGAGCAGGCGGTCAAACATTAGGAGTGTTGAATTCCAACGTGTCGGACTGTCGCAAATTAAGCGCCTCACTGGCATGTTGTTTCGCCGCTGAATATCAGAAAAGTGCGCCATGGCCATGTAGGAACGCCTGAAATGGCCACACACCTTCCTGGCCTGCTTGAGGACGTCCTGTAAGCCTGGGTACTTAGACACAAAGCGTTGTATGATGAGATTGAACACATGTGCCATGCAGTGGCGGATTATAATTGGGGCGTTTGGGTCGGTCGCCCCGGGCCCGACATTGCTGGGGGGCCCAGCGCCGACCCGAACACCCACGTACTGCGGCGGGGCATGGGAGCGTATAGTTCCCTGCCCTGCCGCCTATCACCGCCATAGGCTTCAGGCCTAGTAGGCCTGAGGCCTATGTGGTGGTAGAAGCCCGGCGTGCGCGATGACATCATCGTGCGGCGCGCGTGATGACGTCATCGCGCGCCTGTATGGTGGCGCCCGCGCACGCTCTGATGTACCCGCGCCTGCCACACCATTCAGCATACAGGTAAGTATTACTTTTTTTTTTTTATGTGTGTGTGCTAACTTGGGGGAGAGGAGATATTAAGGGACAGTGGGGCATGTTTCCATGGGGGCAAATTAGTTAATGGATGGCAGTTGTGGGGGAAAATTAATGGATGGCAGTGTGGGGGCAAATTAATGAATGGCAGTTGTGGGGGCAAATTAAGAGATGACAGTGTGGGGGCAAATTAATGAATGGCAGTGTGGGGGCAAATTAATGGATGGCAGTGTGGGGCAAATTAATAGATGACAGTGTGGGGGCAAATTAATGAATGGCAGTGTGGGGGCAAATCAATGGATGGCAGTGTGGGGGCAAATTAACGAATGGCAGTGTGGGGCCAAATTAATGGATGGCAGTGTGGGGGAAATGAATTAATAGATGGCAGTATGGGGGCAAATTAATGGATGGCAGTTCTGGGGGCAAATGAATTATTGGATGGCAGTTCTGGAGGCAAATTAATTAATGAATGGCAGTGTGGGGGCAAATTAATGGATGGCAGTGTGGGGGAAATTAATTAATAGATGGCAGTGTTGGGGCAAATTAATTATTGGATGGCAGTATGGGGGCAAATTAATGGATGGCAGTGTGGGGGCAAATTAATTAATGGATGGCAGTGTGGGGGCAAATTAATTAATGGATGGCATTGTGGGGGCAAATTAATTAATGGATGGCAGTGTGGAGGCAAATTAATTAATTAATGGCAGTGTGGGGGCAAATTAATTAATGGATGACAGCGTGGGGGCAAATTAATGGATGGCAGTATGGGGGCAAATAAATTAATGGATGGCAGTATGGGGGCAAATAAATTAATGGATGGCAGTGTGGGGGCAAAATAATTAATAAATGGCAGTGTGGGGGCAAATTAATGGATGAGAGTGTGGGGGCAAACTAATTAATGGATGGCAGTTCTGGGGGCAAATTAATTAATGGATGGCAGTTGTGGGGGCAAATTAATAGATGGCAGTGTGGGGGCAAATTAATTAATGGATGGCAGTGTGGGGAAATTACTGTATGGGGGCAGTGTGGGGAAATTACTATATGGGGGCAGTGTGGGGAAATTACTATATGGGACAGTGTGGGGAAATTACTATATGGGGACAGTGTGGGGAAATTACTATATGGGGACAGTGTGGGGAAATTACTATATGGGGACAGTGTGGGGAAATTACTATATGGGGGCAGTGTGGGGAAATTACTATATGGGGACAGTTTGTGTGTGTGTGGGGGATTACTATATGGGACAGTGTGGGGGAAATTAATATGTGGGGGCAGTGTGGGGGAAATTATTATATGGGGGCAGTGTGAGGGAGATTACTATATGGGGGTAGAGTGGGGGAAATTACTATATGGGGGTAGAGTGGGGGAAAAAACTATATGGGGCAGTGTGGGAGAAATTACTATATGGGGGTAGAGTGGGGAAATTACTATATGGGGGTAGTGTGGGGAAATTACTATATGGGGGTAGTGTGGGGTATTGGGGACATTATTTTTGGGGACACTATACAGGCATTATTACCTGGAGCACAATATACTGTAGGGTGTTATTATTACTGGGGGCACTCTAGGGGACATTATAACTGCTGTAGACACTATAGGGACCTTTGGGATAATTTATCAAACTGTTGTAGTAAAACTGGCTTAGTTGTCCACAGCAACAGATTCCACCTTTCATTTTTAACAGCTCCTCTGGAAAAGGAAAGGTGGAATCTAATTGATTGCTATGGGCAACTAAGCCAGTTCTAATTTACACCAGTTTGATAAATGACCCCAATTATGAGAAATCTAACGTGTCTGTGTAACAAACTCTGTAGAGACGAGATGCGGCTGAAATAATTAGTCATGGCGGTCTGGGTCAAACGGAGGAGAAGAGAAAAGAAAAGATCTACATGACAGGAGAAGTCCCTGGATGTAAGAGGTATGTGGTGCTGTATTCCCACTACTGTGACCTGCGTCTCATCTTCTCCAAGTCTTTATCATAATCATATGTATTTTAAATTTGGCAACTTAAACTTTAATTTTTCACCTGCAGCCCTATGTAAGAGCCCAGATACCAGTGATAACTCTCCGTGTGCAGATAATGTTGTACATGTTCCCTGCAGTCCTATGTAACACCCCACATAAAAGAATAAATCACTGTGTTATGTGCGGTGTTACATAGGACTGCAGGTAACATCTATGACATCTGTACACAGAGAGTTATGACATGGTAGGGGTCAGACTCCTGTTTGAGGAGACCGTGATGTTCCAGTGAGCGCCGCAGCCTCTTTGCTCCTTACCAAGCACAGCTCTGTCCATTTGACAGCACTGCGCTTGGTATTGCAGCTCAGCCCCAATCACTCAGATAGGACAGAGCTGCACCTCGGCCACGTGAACGATGAATGTGACATCATGGCCTAGGAAGAGACTGTGACGCTCACAAAGCACCGCAGCCTCTTCACACAGAAAAAAACCTGAAACCTAAAATGGAGTGGGGGGCAAGTTGGGTAGACAGCCCCGGGCCTATCATGCACTTAATCCGCCCCTGGTGCCATGCACTGCACATGTGACAACTTGCCCAAATTCAATGCCGACAACAAATTTGTTACATTGTCACACACCACTTTGCCGATCTCCAGTTGGTGCGGGGTCAGCCACTGATCCACCTGTGCGTTCAGGGCGGACAGGAGTGCCGGTCCTGTGTGGCTCTCTGCTTTCAGGCAAGTCAACCCCAAGACAGCGTGACACTGTCGTATCCAGGATGTGGAATAGCCGCTGGGGGATTCAATTGATGTGCAGCCAGACGCCGCAGCAGAAGAGGACTCAGCCAAGGAGGATATCGAAGAGGATGGAGTAGGAGTAGAAGAGGTGGCAGTAGGCCTGCCTGCAAGTCTTGTCGGTGTCACCAATTCCGCTGCGGAGCCACGCATTCCATGCTTGTCAGCCGTCAGCAGGTTGACCCAATGCGCAGTGTACGTGATATACCTGCCCTGACCGTGCTTTGCAGACCAGGTATCAGTGGTCAGATGGACCCTTGCCCCAACACTGTATGCCAGAGATGCCATGACTTCCTTTTCAATAACATAATAGAGGTTTGGGATTGCCTTTTTTGAAAAAAAATTTTGTCCGGGTACCTTCCACTGTGGTGTCCCAATAGCGACAAATTTTTTGAAGGCCTCAGACTCCACCAGCTGGTATGGTAAAAGCTGGCGGGCAAAAGAGTTCCGTCAAGCCAGCTGTCAGTCGCTGGGCAAGGGGGTGACTCTGTGACATTGGCTTCTTACGCTCAAACATTTCCTTAACAGACACCTGACTGTGGGCAGATGAGCAGGAACTGCTGAAGGTGAGAGGCGCAGTGGCGGTTGGTTGAGAGGGGGCAGGGAGGACAGCAGTGGTTGACGTGGCTGAAGATGCTGGACCAGGAGGAGCATGGTGGCTTTGAGTTTGTGTGCTGCTTGTACTTATGTGTTGATCCCATAGGCGTTTGTGATGTGAGATCATGTGCCTTCGCAAAGCAATTGTACCGAGGTGGGTGTTGGACTTCCCACGACTCAGTTTCTTTTGGCACAGGTTGCAAATGGCATTGCTGTTATCAGTGGCAGACACACACAAAAAATGCCACAACACTGAGCTTTGCAATTACGGCATTCTGGTGGTGGCAACAGCATGCGTTGACTGGCGTGCTGTCTGGCTGACCCCGGGTGCCGATACATGCTGTCTGACTGTGCCACTAACTCCTTGCGACGACCTCCCCCTGCTTCCAACTCGTCTCCTCCTTCTCTCTGTCTCCCCTTCTGAACTTTCCCCCTCTTCTTCTCTTCGAGCAGGCACCCACGTGGCATCCGTGGACACATCGTCATTATCAATCGCTTCACTTGTATCTGACACCTCAGCAAAAGAAGCAGCGGGTACAACATCATCATCACACTGTACGTCCATGTGTGTAATCCTGCCTGACTGAGACATATCCCTGTAACCTACATCATCTGGCAATAATGGTTGCGCATCACTAATTGCATCCAACTGATGTGTAAATAACTCCTCTGACGGATCAAGTGAAGCGGCTGTGGTGGCTGTGGTGGTAGTGGTGGTGGTGGCGGCTGGCGGGAGCGTGGTAACTTGAGAGCAGGTGACCGAAGCTGAGCTGGAGGAGGATGGTGCGTCAAGGTTCTTAGCGGAAGCTGTTGAAGATTGGGTGTCCTGTCTAAGCCAGTCAACTATGTCCTCAGAATTTTTCGGGTTCAGGGTATATGGCCTCTGAACACTAGGCATTATTCCAGGGACAGTGGAAATCACAGCACCACGACAACGACGGCCCCTGCGGGGTGGCCTGCCTCTGCCTGTCATTTTTTCTTAGATAAGTGGTACTACACGTGCTAGGTACTGTGCTACCCGGTATGAGTGGTGGGCACTGGCAGTGGGCACACTACAGTCTGCGGAAGTGGGCCTGACACACGCTGGCAGCAGGCAAGCAACTGAAATTAGACTACTGTCTAAAAATTAAATGCCTTATTAATCGGCAAGCTACTGTGCCACCCGGTATCAGTGGTGGGTACTGGCAGTGGGCACACTACAGTCTGCGGAAGTGGGCTTGACACACACTGGCAGCAGGCAAGCAACTGAAATTAGACTACTGTCTAAAAATTAAATGCCTTATTAATCGGCAAGCTACTGTGCCACCCGGTATCAGTGGTTGGCACTGGCAGTGGGCACACTACAGTCTGTGGAAGTGGGCCTGACACACACTGGCAGCAGGCAAGCAACTGAAATTAGACTAATGTGTAAAAATGTAATGCCTAATTTATCGGAAAGCTACTGTGCCACCCGGTATCAGTGGTTGGCACTGGCAGTGGGCACACTACAGTCTGTAGAAGTGGGCCTGACACACACTGGCAGCAGGCAAGCAACTGAAATTAGACTACTGTCTAAAAATTAAATGCCTTATTTATCGGCAAGCTACTGTGCCACCCAGTATCAGTGGTTGGCACTGGCAGTGGGCACACTGCAGTCAGTGGAAGTCGGCCTGACACACACTGGCAGCAGAAAAGCAACTGAAATTAGACTACTGTCTAAAAATTAAATGCCTTATTTATCGGCAAGCTACTGTGCCACCCGGTATCAGTGGTTGGCACTGGCAGTGGGCACACTACAGTCTGTGGAAGTGGGCCTGACACACACTGGCAGCAGGCAAGCAACTGAAATTAGACTACTGTCTAAAAATTAAATGCCTTATTTATCGGCAAGCTACTGTGCCACCCGGTATCAGTGGTTGGCACTGGCAGTGGGCACACTACAGTCTGTGGAAGTGGGCCTGACACACACTGGCAGCAGGCAAGCAACTGAAATTAGACTACTGTCTAAAAATTAAATGCCTTATTTATCGGCAAGCTACTGTGCCACCCGGTATCAGTGGTGGGCACTGGCAGTGGGCACACTACAGTCTGTGGAAGTGGGCCTGACACACACTGGCAGCAGGCATGCAACTGAAATTAGACTAAAGTGTAAAAATTAAATGCCTTATTTATCGGCAAGCTACTGCGCCACCCGGTATCAGTGGTGGGCACTGGCAGTGGGCACCTTACAGTCTGTGGAAGTGGGCCTTACACACACTGGCAGCAGGCAAGCAACTGAAATTAGACAACTGTGTAAAAATTAAATGCCTTATTTACCGGCAAGCTACTGTGCCACCCGGCATCAGTGGTTGGCACTGGCAGTGGGCACACTACAGTCTGTAGAAGTGGGCCTGACACACACTGGCAGCAGGCAAGCAACTGAAATTAGACTACTGTCTAAAAATTAAATGCCTTATTTATCGGCAAGCTACTGTGCCACCCTGTATCAGTGGTGGGCACTGGCAGTGGGCACACTACAGTCAGTGGAAGTGGGCCTGACACACACTGGCAGCAGGCAAGCAACTGAAATTTGACTACTGTCTAAAAATTAAATGCCTTATTTACCGGCAAGCTACTGTGCCACCCGGCATCAGTGATGGGCACTGGCAGTGGGCACACTACAGTCTGTGGAAGTGGGCCTGACACACACTGGCAGCAGGCAAGCAACTGAAATTAGACTACTGTGTAAAAATTAAATGCCTTATTTATCGGCAAGCTACTGTGCTACCCGGTATCAGTGGTTGGCACTGGCAGTGGGCACACTACAGTCTGTGGAAGTGGGCCTGACCCACACTGGCAGCAGGCAAGCAACTGAAATTAGACTACTGTCTAAAAATTGAATGCCTTATTTATCGGCAAGCTACTGTGCTACCCGGTATCAGTGGTTGGCACTGGCAGTGGGCACACTACAGTCTGTGGAAGTGGGCCTGACCCACACTGGCAGCAGGCAAGCAACTGAAATTAGACTACTGTCTAAAAATTAAATGCTTTATTTATCGGCAAGCTACTGTGCCACCCGGTATCAGTCGTTGGCACTGGCAGTGGGCACACTACAGTCTGTGGAAGTGGGCCTGACCCACACTGGCAGCAGGCAAGCAACTGAAATTAGACTACTGTGTAAAAATTAAATGCCTTATTTATCGGCAAGCTACTGTGCCACCCGGTATCAGTGGTGGGCACTGGCAGTGGGCACACTACAGTCAGTGGAAGTGGGCCTGACACACACTGGCAGCAGGCAAGCAACTGAAATTAGACTACTGTCTAAAAATTAAATGCCTTATTTACCGGCAAGCTACTGTGCCACCCGGTATCAGTGGTTGGCACTGGCAGTGGGCACATTACAGTCTGTGGAAGTCGGCCTGACGCACACTGGCAGCAGGCAAGCAACTGAAATTAGACTACTGTCTAAAAATTGAATGCCTTATTTATCGGCAAGCTACTGTGCTACCCGGTATCAGTGGTTGGCACTGGCAGTGGGCACACTACAGTCTGTGGAAGTGGGCCTGACCCACACTGGCAGCAGGCAAGCAACTGAAATTAGACTACTGTCTAAAAATTAAATGCTTTATTTATCGGCAAGCTACTGTGCCACCCGGTATCAGTCGTTGGCACTGGCAGTGGGCACACTACAGTCTGTGGAAGTCGGCCTGACACACACTGGCAGCAGGCAAGCAACTGAAATTAGACTACTGTGTAAAAATTAAATGCCTTATTTATCGGCAAGCTACTGTGCCACCTGGTATCAGTGGTGGGCACTGGCAGTGGGCACACTACAGTCAGTGGAAGTGGGCCTGACACACACTGGCAGCAGGCAAGCAACTGAAATTAGACTACTGTCTAAAAATTAAATGCCTTATTTATCGGCAAGCTACTGTGCCACCCGGTATCAGTGGTTGGCACTGGCAGTGGGCACACTACAGTCTGTGGAAGTGGGCCTGACACACACTGGCAGCAGGCAAGCAACTGAAATTAGATTACTGTCTAAACATTAACTGCACACCAAATTAGCACCGGGTATCCATTTTTATCAAGGGGTTGGCCATAATTTACTCCTAAGTAACACTGAACCATTGAGCACACAACACCATGAAGTACCAAAAATGTAACTTTATTCAATTAGAAAATAAACAAAAATAGTAAAATATACCATAAGACTAGCAATAGTACCAATGTAACACAAACAAGGAAGAAAATAGGAGAGGACTGCAGGGTCAGCACATGAAGGGTACATACACGAAGTGCATGATAACAAGCAAACAACACTCCAAGGCTTATAGAAATCAAGACTAGCCCCAGGACAAAGTCCTCTATAAAGGCAGAACAAAAGCTAAAGAGCGATGCAAAAGTAAAGTATACCCTCCACAAATGTGTTGATCCTGCGGTCGCCTCCTCCCAACGCCGTTTTGCCTAGACTGGCTTCTTCCAGGGATGAGTCTAACTGTTAACATCCCTCCTTAAAGGGAACCTGTCACCAGGAGATTCACTGATAAAGCAGGCATGCCGCCTGGTAGGGCTCACTCTGCTGAATACAATGACACCTTTCACTTGGTGATCTGTTGCTTTATTGTGGAGAAAAAGTACTTTTAATCCATATGCTAATGAGCTGATGTGAGTCTAGTAGTTGATATGAGTCCAGCGTTTTTTCTATTCAGAGCTGTAGCCCCTCCCCTATTCAGTTCAGATGTAAAAGGGGCGTGGTTTATTACATCATTCCTTCATTTTAATAATTGGCGGGAAAATTAATAACAGGGAATGCTAAGGTATTATATTATTATATAAGGTAAAAAAAAGGGGAGGAATATACTATTGAAGTTAGTAATTATAATAAGGGCTAGTTTGTTCATGGAGTAATAAACACATGTTTGATAAACAATTATTTAAATGAAGGATGTAATAAACCACACCCCTTTTACATCTTAAGAAGTGAATAGGGGAGGGGCTACAGCTCTGAATAGAATAAACGCTGGACTCATATCAACTACTGGACTCAAATCAGCTCATTAGCATATGGATTAAAAGTACTTTTTCTCCACAATAAAGCAACAGATCACCAAGTGAAAGGTGTCATTATATTCAGCAGGGTGAGCCCTACAAGGTGGCATGCCTGGTTTATTAGTGAATTTCCTGGTGACAGGTTCCCTTTAAATAAGGCTTCAAATCATGCTAAAATCAATCACAGGTGGAAGTATGGGTCCGTATAGCAAGCATACCAACCAATGGGAAGGTCATCATCTGTCAGCGTGTCACAGACCTATGATGACGTCATGGCCACGTGACCGTTAATGCGATCACCTGACCAATGACGCCCGAGTCACATGACCGCAGAACCGAAGGTAATGAACAGAACGTCATACAATGGCACCCAAGACCTATGATGACATCATGGCCACGTGACCGCTAGTGCGATCACCTGACCAATGACACCCGAGTCACATGACCAGAGCCGAAGGTAATGAACAGAGCGTCATACAGTGGCGCTCGAGTCACATGACTGCAAAGCCGGTAATAGTAAACAAAACGTCATACAGTTCAATATTATGGATAAAAACACAATATATAAAAAGTACATAAAAAAATAACAATTTTTTGTATAAAACTAACTTAATTACACCATATTGGAAAAATTCATATATTATTTTACTCATAATCCAGTTTTATTTATTCAATCCAAACAGTTCAATAAAGTGCATAAATACCCAAAATGAATTGATAAAAGAGAAAAGGAGTAAGAAAAAGTGCTAAGTGTGAATAGGGTGATAAAGGGTGCATGAAGGAAGAGAAAAGAAAGCAGATAATACATGTTATAAATACCCTAATTTTCACAATTCATAGTATAAAAATCATAAAGCTATATATAAAAAAAATATATAAAAAAATATAAATTTCATATAATATATACATAAGTGAAAACCTATAAATTTCATATAATATATACATAAGTGAATACCCATATTATTAAAAGTAGAACAACACAAGTAACTAACATCAAATTACAATAGTGTAAGCCCAATATTGTGATAGACCAATTTTTCATAATAAATGTATGACTTGTTCCAATTGTTCAACCAACTGAGCCGCCAAATATCGGTGACGTCATATCCATATACTGCTAATGGACCGCTTTTCAACATATACTTCAACTGGGCCGCCAAATATCGATGACGTCATATCCCATATACTCCTCATGGACCGCTCTTACCCATAATCCCACCATCATAGTTAATATCTAAAAGCATATAAACAAAGACAATTAGGGATAAAATAATTAAAAACAAACACAGGATGATCAGCGGATACCAGGGGTCAAATAACCCAGCAGACCCCCAATAAAAGGATACAACTATAGATGAAGGTGAAAATAACATTTCCTCATTCAGTCCAGATGGAGTTAAGCTCCCCAATTCATAAATCCACCTCACCTCCTTTTGTGCCAATAGCTTCTTCCAATTGCCTTCTCTTGAAGGAATCAGGACCCGATCAATGCCCCTCACACGTAGTTCCGTACTGTTACTGTCATGCGCTTCTTTGAAGTGCCTAGGTATAGGTTTGAGGATCATTAAATCCCTCTCCTCCTTGGCTGCCTCAATCCCCCTAACATGCTCACGTACATGCTTTTTGAAAGCCCTAGAGGTCATGCCCACGTAGATTCGTGGACACGGACAAGATGCCATATAGATCACTCCCAGCGTATCACACGTGATGTGATACGTGATCTTATATTGTTTCCCCTCCTCAGTGAGGTTACTGAAATGTGTTGCTCTGTCAACATTAGGGCAGGCAACACATTTCCCACATGGTGAGCACCCCCATTTGGGACCTTTGGATCCAAAGAATTTTGAAGGATGCTGACTGGAATGGTAGCTCTTAACCAGAATATCGTTTATGTTCTTGGATCTCCTATAGGTGATTGTTGGAGAGATGGGTAGGATCCTGCTCAAGGCAAGATCAAGGCATAGGACGTCCCAATACTTAGCCAGCGCGGATCTCACTTCACGCCACTGTGGATTATAAGTAGAGATAAATCGTACCTTATTTTCCACCTTCTTGGATATCTGTCGGTACTGTAATAGTTCATCCCTCTTTGCTTTTCTGGCTTTGCTTAATCCCAGTTGGATATCCCTATCCGTATATCCCCTTTCTCGAAATCTGCGCTGGAGGTCATCAGATTGGGACCTAAAAGCCTCGTCCGTTGAGCATATCCTTTTGGCCCGTAAAAATTTGCAATAGGGTATATTGTGGATTAGGTTGGATGGATGGCAAGAGTTGGCATGTAGCACGGTGTTAGTAGAAGTTTCCTTTCGAAACAGATCCGTAGAGACTCTACCCATATCATCAACCATTATCTTCACATCGAGGAAATCCAGATTCCTTTTACAATCCTATGAGTCAATTTGATATTGAAATTATTATGGTTCAGCTCACCCACAAGTTGTTCAAAAACAGACTGTGGGCCCTGCCATATGATGAATATATCATCAATATAGCAGGCCCACAGCTGAATGCCTCCTATATTACCAATTGTATCCATCAAGAACACCTCCCACAGCCCCAGAAAAAGGTTGGCGAAGGACGGCGCACAGGCCGCCCCATCGCCGTCCCCTGGAGCTGTAGGTAGAAGGCATCCCCGAACATAAAGAAATTGTGGGTGAGCACAAATTCCAAAAGTTCAATTATGAACTCACCTCTTTCTTCCTCCATATCCGACATCATGAGGAAGAACTTGACCGCTTCTATACCATCCTTGTGACAGATACTTGTATATAGTGACTCTACGTCACATGACGCTAGCCACATGTCCGGCTCCAGGTTCAGGTCATTCAATCGACGTAGTAGATCCATGGTATCCTTCAAATATGAAGGCAATTGTTCCACAAAAGGCTGTAATACAAAATCCACAAATTTGCAAGCAGGCTCACATAGGTTTCCAACTCCCGACACAATTGGGCGTCCCGGAGGGCATACCACATTCTTGTGAATCTTCGGGAGCATATATAAGCACGCCGCCTTAGGATGTTCAGGAATAAGACTTTTGCTTCGTTTTCGGTAATAACACCCCTTTCCTGCGCACGGGCCACTATTGCTGTCAACTCATGTTTAAATTGTTCACTGGGAATATAGGTCAAACGTTTATAACAAGTTGAATCCCTCAACTGTCTATATACCTCCTTCTCATATAGATTCTTCGGCCATACAACCACATTTCCACCCTTATCTGCTGGCTTAAATATCACATCTTCCATGCTCCGCAATACCATGATACCCCTCCTCTGTACATATGTAAGATTATTCTCCCCTCTCTTCGGTTTGATTCTCTCAAATTCTTTTGTCACTAATTGTACAAAGGTATGGATGTTGGGGTACATAGTACTGGGGGTACTGAAATTAGACTACTGTCTAAAAATTAATTGCCTTATTTATCGGCAAGCTACTGCCACCCGGTATCAGTGGTGGGCACTGGCAGTGGGCACACTACAGTCTGTGGAAGTCGGCCTGACACACACTAGCAGGCAAGCAACTGAAATTACACTACAGTGTAAAAATTAAATGCCTTTTTTTGATGCAAAGTCCTGTGCCACACGGGATGACAAGGGGTGGACACTGGCAGTGGGCACACTACAGTCTTTGGGCCTGCAGCTCCTCACACACGGGCAGGCCAGGCAACTGCAATATATATATGGAGAAAGAAAAAAAAGCAGACTAATGTTGCAGCCCTAAAAAGGGCTTTTTGGGGTGCTGTCAGGACGCTGTCCTTACAGCAGAGATCAGATGAGTCTTTCAGGACTGGAGTGGACACTGAATACACTAGCCTAGCTATCGATTTCCCAATTAAATCAGCAGCAGCTACACTGTCCCTCCTCTCACTAAGACTGCAGCTTCCGAATGAATCTAAAATGGATGCTGTTCAGGAGATGGGAGGGTCTGGGAAGGAGGGTATGCTGCTGATTGGCTGGAATGTGTCTTCTGACTGTGAGGTACAGGGTCAAAGTTTGCTCAATGATGATGTATAGGGGGCGGACCTAACATCGCATTTGTTCGCCCGCCGCGGCGAACGCGAACAAGCTATGTTCGCCGGGAACTGTTTGCCGGCGGATAGTTCGGGCCATCTCTACCCACTTGGTGATGGGCAGAGGTATCTTGCACCGAGGAAGTTGGAAAGTTTTCCCTGCCTTGGGTGCTGCAATTGTGGCAATATGCTTAAAGGTGATACCTTTGCCCACCCTACATTGGCAAGAAGTATAGGATCAAGTATTTCTACACATGTAGATCAAGGGATGTTATTTATATGATCCTGTGCCCCTGTGGGTTGATTTATATAGGGGAGACCACCATGGAGGCCCGTGAACGTATTAATTCACAACAGACAACAACAAATGGATAAACCTGAGGCGAAGCATTTTGTCAACCAGTTAAGATTCCGCATTATTGACTCAGTGGGTACACTAAGGAGGGGTGGTGATAAAGATCAGATTTTGCACAGGAAGGATATTCGAGTTGAAGCCTAGTGTTTCATTCCTCTAGGATGCGGTTTTCTCATGTTTATATGGGAATGAGCACTGAACTGCAATACAGACATAAGGGGAGTTATAATGGACCGCTGTGTGCGGCTAATCCTCCTAGCTCATAATGAAATATTAAGTCTTGTTGCAAGCGTGATGCGTTTCTACATGTTGACATGAAGCAGTGTTGGTATTCTGTGCGCTCTGATGGACTCTATGTGCAGGTGAACGGGGTAGAGCTTATGGTCAGGTGACCTCATGATCATGTGGCCAATGAACGGGCGGGGCTTGTGGTCAGGTGACCCGATGATAATGTGGCCAATGAATGGGGTGGAGCTTGTGGTCAGGTGACCTGATGATTATGTGGCCAATGATGCGTTTGATGTGCTCCCCATCTCAGACACAGATGGAGCTGATCGGGTGCACTTTTGAACGATCATGCGCACTGAAATGGTTGAGACACGCTGGATGGATTTCGGCGCCCCAAGGCAGAAGTTAGCATATTCACCATGATAATTTGAATGAGATACATACATTTTTAAATTGATTACAGATGTGATTGAGTCCTTATGTATAGAGTCACTTATGTGATTGGTTATCCTCTACATGGTGGGTGGTAGCCTTGGATTGATTGGCTGCCCACACTAAGTTGGGAGGGATATACACTATAATAGCATTGTGGTGTTCACATTGTACCAGGCTTGATAAAGGCTAGTGTATAGCCGAAACGTAGCTGTTTTGCTATTTGTGCGAGTTCCAATAAAAGGATTCACTGGATATGCTGCCGTCATTCGTCACTTGTTGCTTCTTCACGGGGCAGACAGGGCACTTTTAATGGGGAATTTACTTTTACATTCTGCATTTCATCTGGCAGTTTATTTTCCTCAGTGAATACAGTGGAAAAGAATATATTTAATAGCTTTGCTTTCTCCTCATCACTCTCTGCAACTCCCCCCTCATCACTCTGTAAAGGGCCGACACCTTCAGATTTATATAATTGAAGACAATTACGGTTAGTTTTACTCTATTTGGCAATTAATCTCTCGGTCTCTACTTTGGCTGCTTTTATTTGTCTTTTACATATTCAATTATTTTCCTTGTAATTTTTTTAAAGCTTCCTCGCTACTCTCTTGTCTTAGTGATTTATAGGCTTTCATTTTGTTATTTATTGCTTTCTTTACATTTCTATTAATCCACACTGGTTTTCTTCTTGTTCCTTAACCTCTTATTCCTATAAGGTATGTACCTCACACAATTAGACTTTAGGATGCTTTTTAAAATATCCCATTTTGTGGCTGTATTTTTATTTTTGAGGACTTTGTCCCAGTTAGTTAGGCCTATGGCCGCTCTCTAAATTTAGCTTTTTTGAAGTTTGGTATTTTTGTTCCTCCCTGAAGAAATGCTCTTTTGAAGGACAATTGGAAGGTTATTGATTTCTGGTCACTATTTCCCAGGTGCCCCCCGACCTGCACATCTGTTGTTCTGTCAGGTCTATTGGTTAATACTATGTCCAGTATGGCCGTCCCTCTAGTCGGGTCCAGAAAAAGTTGGGAAAGGTAATTGTCTTTGGTTAATGCCAAGAACCTGTTTTCTTTATGCGATGTATAGGTTTCAGTTTCCCGGTCTGTATCTGGGTAGTTGAAGTCCCCCATAATAACCACCTCATTATGATTTGCCGCCTCGTCTATCTCGTTTAGTAATAGATTTTCTGTGGACTCTGGTATATTAGGTGGCTTATAATAAACTCCTATTAGTATTTTATTATTGTTGTTTTTTTCTCCATGTATTTCTACCCACAGGGACTCCACATGTTCATGTCCCTCACTTATATCTTCTCGGACTGTGGGCTTTAGACAGGACTTTACATAAAGGCAGACCCCTCCCCTCTCCGGTTTTGGCGATCCTTTCTAAACAGACTATAACCTTGTACATTAACCGCCCAGTCATAGCTATCATCCAGCCATGTCTCAGTTATTCCCACTGTTATAGCTATCATCCAGCCATGTCTCAGTTATTCTCACTGTCATATCTATCATCCCGCCATGTCTCAGTTATTACCACGGTCATATCTATCATCCAGCCATGTCTCAGTTATTCCCACTGTCATATCTATCATCCAGCCATGTCTCAGTTATTCCCACTATGTCATAGTCCTCCTCACACATCACTAATTCTAGTTCCCCAGTTTTATTAGTCAGGCTTCTGGCATTATTATTCATACAATTAAGAGGTTGTTAATGTATATTTTTTACCCTACACCTTTCCGTCTGAACTGTCCTAGTCCTTCCTTCCATTCTTCCCCAGTTCTATTACCTGGCCCCCGGTCTCTATCTGCACTATCTTCTCCTCCTATAATGTAATTACACCATCCCTACAATAGAGCCTGCAGCCAACAGAGAAGTCGGCCCAGTTCTCCAGGAACCCGAACCCCTCCTTCCTACACCAGTTCTTGAGCCACTCGTTAACCTCCCTAATCTCTTGCTACCTTTCTTGTGTGGCCCATGGTACACGTAGTATTTTGGAAAACACTGCGTTTGAGGTCCTTGCCCTAAGCTTGTGACTAGTGTTGAGTGAACAGTTCGAGAATAGTTCGGGTTCGTACCGAATTTTGGGGTGTTCGGGACACGAACCCGAACATTTTCAAAAAGGTTCGGGTTCGTTGTTCGGCGATTTCTTCCCGCTTTCTGAAGGGCTGCACAGCAGCCAATCGGCTAGCGTTTTACTTCTTGCCCTAAGAGCCCATCACAGCCATGCCTACTAATGGCATTGCTGTGATTGGCCAAGTGCAGCATGTGACCCAGCCTCTATTTAAGCTGGAGTCACGTAGCGCCGCACGTCACACTGCTATGATTAGTGTAGGGAGAGGACGCAGCTGTTGTGAGGGCGAGATTAGGCAGGGAAAAGTCAGCAGAAACACCTAATGAAGTGATCGATCTACAGCTGTGAATGATTCAACTTCTGCTAGTTACTTTCTCACTGTTTTTTAGGCTGCACAGAGCGTTTTTCTGTCACTTTTTTCTGGGGTGATCGGCGGCCATTTTGTGACTTGTGCTGCAACCAGATCAAGCTGCCACCAAGTTCATCAATCCATCAATACTAGTTTTTTTTTGCTATATACTACATCAGGGGCTTGGCTGTGCCTATTGTCACCCCTAGAAACTCAGGATAGCAATTTCTATATTTTTTAAGGGGTTAAATACAATTGCCAAAATACCAATCCCCTATATCTGGTGTTCCAGCTTTGGCTAGCCAAGTATAATACTGTCTGTTCACAAAATAGGGGATGGAACGAGCGCTTGCAAACGATCCTAATTCTTGTATAAAAATGTTGTCCACATCCACGTGTTTATACAGCATCCACCTCCGCGTCACAAGTCTGAGCGTCCTATTGTCCTCACACTTCACAGGTCAGTTCCTTCAATAAGCACCTTTACAGACGAAAAACACCATAGCGTAGAACCATAGGGATACGATAAGTATAGAAATTTATTATACTCACAAACATCCGATAATATGCACACATAAAATGCCCGACCCGGGTTTCGCCTGCGCTTCGTCTGACCTGTGAAGTGTGAGGACAATAGGACGCTCAGACTTGTGACGCGGAGGTGGATGCTGTATAAACAAGTGGATGTGGACAACATTTTTATACAAGAATTAGGATCGTTTGTTCTGGGGTGAAATTCAATTGCCAAAATAGCAATACCCTAAATCTGGTGTCCCAGCACTGGCTGGCAAACTATAATAGTGTCCGGCAAAGGATATATTTTGTTCTGGGGTGAAATTCAATTGCCAAAATAGCAATACCATAAATCTGGTGTGTGGTGTCCCAGCACTGGCTGGCAAACTACAATAGTGTCCGCCAAAACATATATTTTGTTCTGGGGTGAAATTCAATTGCCAAAATAGCAATACCATAAATCTGGTGTCACAGCTGTGGCTGGCAAACTATAATAGTATCCGCAAAAACATATATTTTGTTCTGGGGTGAAATTCACTTGCCAAAATAGCAATACCATAAATCTGGTGTTCCAGCAGTTGCAGGCTAAGTGTTAATCTGTCCGTAAAAGGATATATTTTGTTCTGGGGTGAAATTCACTTGCCAAAAGAGCAATACATAAATAAATAGGCATATAGTGGTAAGTGCCTGTAAAAAAGGCCTGAATTTGAAATCAATACATTGGGCCAAATATTTTTTCTTATTGTGGTGCTTGGTGAACGGTAACAATGAGGAAAACATCTAGTAAGGGACGCGGACGCGGTCGTGGTGGTGTTAGTGTACCCTCTGGTGCTGGGGAGGACGTGGCCATTCTGCCACAGCCACACGTCCTAGTGAACCAACTACCTTAGGTTCCAGTACCCGCCAGAATTTACAGCGATATTTGGTGGGGCCCAATGCCGTTCTAAGGATGGTAAGGCCTGAGCAGGTACAGGCGCTAGTCAATTGGGTGGCCGACAGTGGATCCAGCACGTTCACAACATTATCTCCCACCCAGTCTTCTGCAGAAAGCGCACAGGTGGCACCTGAAAACCAAGCCCATCAGTCTGTCACATCACCCCATGCATATCAGGGAAACTGTCTGAGCCTCAAGTTATGCAGCAGTCTCTTATGCTGTTTGAAGACTCTGCTGGCAGGGTTTCCCAAGGGAATCCGCCCAGCCCTTCCCCAGTGGTGGAAGACATAGAATGCACTGACGCACAACCACTGATGTTAGCTGATGATGAGGACATGGGAATACCACCTCATCGGAGTCCGCACATCTCTGATGATGACGAAACACAGGTGCCAACTGCTGCATCTTTCTGCAGTGTGCAGACCGAACAGGAGGTCAGGGAGGAAGACTGTGTGGAAGACGATGCAGGGGACGATGAGGTCCTAGACCCCACATGGAATGAAGGTCGTGCCACTGACTTTCATAGTTCAGAGGAAGAGGCAGTGGTGAGACTGAGCCAACAGCGTAGCAAAAGAGGGAGCAGGGGGCAAAAGCAGAACAGCCGCCGCCAAGAGAGTTCGCCTGCTACTGGCCACCGCCACCAGGGACCGAGCAGCCCAAAGCCAGCTTCAAGGAGTTCCCTGGCATGGCACTTCTTTAAACAATGTGCTGACAACAAGATCTGAGTGGTTTGCACGCTGTGCCATCAGAGCCTGAAGCGAGGCATTAACGTTCTGAACCTTAGCACAACCTGCATGACCAGGCATCTACATGCAAAGCATGAACTGCAGTGGAGTGAACACCTTAAAAACAAGGAACTCACTCAGGCTCACCCTGCTCCCTCTTCTGCTGCTGCCTCGGCCTCTTCCTCCGCCTCGGGACGAACGTTGGCACCTGCCGCCCACCAAACAGAGGATGTGCCACGGACACCACCACCTGCGTCACCAAGCATCTCCACCATGTCACACGGCAGCGTTCAGCTCTCCATCTCACAAACCTTGGAGAGAAAGCGTAAATTCCCACCTAGCCACCCTCGAGCCCTGGGCCTGAATGCCAGCATTTCTAAACTACTGGCCTTTTTAAATGCTGTCATTCAGGCTGGTGGACACAGACAGCTTCAAACAGCTGATGTCCATGGCTGTCCCAAAGTATGTTGTTCCCAGCCGCCACTACTTCTCCAAGACAGCCGTGCCTTCCCTGCACAACCAAGTATCCAATAAAATCAAGTGTGCACTGCGCAACGCCATCTGTGGCAAGGTCCACCTAACCACAGATACGTGGACCAGTAAGCACGGCCAGGGACGCTATATCTCCCTAACTGGGTAAATGTAGTGGCGGCTGGGCCCCAGGCGGAGAGTTCCTTGGCGCACGTCCTTCCGCCGCCAAGGATCGCAGGGCATAATTCTTTGCCTCCTGTAGCCTCCTCCTCCTACTCGGCTTCCTCCTCCTCTGCTTCCACCAGCTCATCCAGTCAGCCACACACCTTCACCACCAACTTCAGCACAGCCTGGGGTAAACGTCAGCAGGCCGTTCTGAAACTCATATGTTTGGGGGACAGGCCCCACACCGCGCAGGAGTTGTGGCGGGGTATTGAACAACAGACCGACGAGTGGTTTCTGCCGGTGGGCCTCAAGCCCGGCCTGGTGTTGTGCGATAATGGGCGAAATCTCGTCACAGCTCTGGGACTAGCCGGTTTGACGCACATCCCTTGCCTGGCGCATGTGCTGAATTTGGTGGTGCAGAAGTTCATTCACAACTACCCCGACATGTCAGAGCTGCTGCATAAAGTGCGAGCCGTCTGTGCGCGCTTCCGGCGTTCACATCCTGCCGCTGCTCGCCTGTCTGCGCTACAGCGGAACTTCGGCCTTCCCGCTCACCGCCTCATATGCGACGTGCCCACCAGGTGGAACTCCACCTTGCACATGCTGGAGAGACTGTGCGAGCAGCAGCAGGCCATAGTGGAGTTACAGCTGCAGCACGCACGCGTCAGTCGCACTGCGGAACAGCACCACTTCACCACCAATAATTGGGCCCCCATGCGAGACCTGTGTGCCCTGTTGCGCTGTTTCGAGTACTCCACAAACATGGCCAGTGGCCATGACACCATTATCAGCGTTACAATACCACTTCTATGTCTCCTTGAGAAAACGCTTAGGGCGATAATGGAAGAGGAGGTGGCCCAGGAGGAGGAAGAGGAGGATGAGGGGTCATTTTTAGCACTTTCAGGCCAGTCTGTTAGAAGTGGCTCAGAGGGAGGTTTTTGCAACAGCAGAGGCCAGGTACAAATGTGGCCAGCCAGGGCCCACTACTGGAGGACGAGGAAGATGAGGAGGAGGTGGAGGAGGAGGAGGATGAAGCAGGTTCACAGCGGGGTGGCACCCGACACAGCTCAGGCCCATCACTGGTGCGTGGCTGGGGGATACGGAGGGCGATGACGATACGCCTCCCACAGAGGACAGCTTGTCCTTACCTCTGGGGAGCCTGGCACACATGAGCGACTACATGCTGCAGTGCCTGCGCAACGAGAGTTGCCCACATTTTAACGTGTGCGGACTACTGGGTTGCCACCCTGCTGGATCCCCGGTACAAAGATAATGTGCCCACCTTACTTCCTGCACTGCAGCGTGATAGGAAGATGCACGAGTACAAGCGCACGCTGGTAGACGCGCTCCTGAGAGCATTCCCAAATGTCACAGGGGAACAGGTGGAAGCCCAAGGCGAAGGCAGAGGAGGAGCAAACGCAGCTGTGTCACAGCCAGCTCCTCTGAGAGAAGGGTTAGCATGGCAGAAATGTGGAAAAGTTTTGTCTCCACGCCACAGCTAACTGCACCACCACCTGATACGGAACGTGTTAGCAGGAGGCAGCATTTCACTAACATGGTGGAACAGTACGTCTGCACACCCTCCACGTACTGACTGATGGTTCGGCCCCATTCAACTTCTGGGTCTCCAAATTGTCCACGTGGCCAGAGTTAGCATTTTATGCCTTGGAGGTGCTGGCCTGCCTGGCGGCCAGCATTTTGTCTGAACGTGTATTCAGCACGGCAGGGGCGTTATTACTGACAAACGCAGCCGCCTGTCCACAGCCAACGTGGACAAGCTGACGTTCATAAAATGAACCAGGCATGGATCCCACAGGAACTGTCCCTCCCTTGTGCAGAATAGACATTTATAACTGCCTCCCCTCAACCATGTATTCTTGTACTCCAGGGCACTTCTTTATTGAATCCTCATTTTTTAACTTTACCAGGATCTTGCGGTGCAACCCAAAGTTGAATGAACCTCTCCTCAATCTGGGCGCCAGGACCTAAATAACTGAAAGTGGCCTTCTCCAGTGATGGGTGATATGATGCATGATTCCTTGCTGTGGGACCTCTCTCCTCTGTCTGGGTGCTGGGGCCGAAATAACTGAAAGTGGCCTTCTCCAGTGGTGGGTGATATGACGCATGATACCTTGCTGTGGGACCTCTCTCCTCTGTCTGGGTGCTGGGGCCGAAATAACTGAAAGTGGACTTCTCCAGTGGTGGGTGATATGACGCATGATTCCTTCCTGTGGGACCTCTCTCCTCTGTCTGGGTGCTGGGGCTTTAATAACTGAAAGTGGCCTTCTCCAGTGGTGGGTGATATAACGCCTTATTCCTTGCTTTGGGACCTCTCTCCTCAGTCTGGGTGCTGGGGCCGAAAATAACTGAAAGTGGCCTTCTCCAGTGGTGGGTGATATGACGCATGATTCTCTGCTATGGGACCTCTCTCCAATTGATATTGGTTAATTTTTATTTATTTTATTTTATTTTAATTCATTTCCCTATCCACATTTGTTTGCAGTGCATTTACCTACATTTTGCTGCATTTTGCAGCCCTCTACCCCTTTCCTGGACTATTTTACAGCCATTTTAGTGCCTAAAAGTTCAAGTTCAATGGGGTTCGGGTTCCGAACCCGAACTTTTTCGGGAAGTTCGGCTGAACTTCCCGAACCCGAACTTCCAGGTGTTCACTCATCTCTACCTGTGACCTAAATCCCTAAAATCATTTTAAGGACGCTCCACCTACCTCTAACTGAGCATGGAAGAGCACAGGGGTAGTAATAGAGAGAAGGGCTACCACTGATAAGAGTAAGCCTGTCTGCGTGACACATCGTAAATCTATGGGAGTAGTGTATCTTTCAACCATACCTGGTGAAGCACAAAACCAGGGCCTGATACAGTTGCAAGAAAAAGTATGTGAACCTTTTGGAATGATATGGATTTCTGCACAAATTGGTCATAAAATGTGATCTAATCATCATCTAAGTCATAACAATAGACAATCACAGGCTGCTTAAACTATTAACACACAAATAATTAAATGTTACCATGTTTTATTGAACACACAATGTAAACATTCACAGTGCAGGTGGAAAAAGTATGTGAACCCCTAGACTTTTGACCTCTCCAAGAGCTACTTGGAGTGAGGTGTCAGCCAACTGGTGTCCAATCAATGAGATGAGATTGGAGATGTTTGTTACAGCTGCCCTGCCCTATAAAAACACACACCAGTTCTGGGTTTGCTTTTCCCAAGAAGCATTGCCTGATGTGAATGATGCCTCGCACAAAAGAGCTCTCAGAAGACCTACGATTAAGAATTGTTGACTTGCATAAAGCTGGAAAGGGTAATATAGTATCTCCAAAAGCCTTGCTGTTCATCAGTCCACGGTAAGACATATTGTCTATAAATGGAGAATGTTCAGCACTGCTGCTATTCTCCTTAGGAGTGACCGTCCTGTAAAGATGACTGCAAGAGCACAGCGCAGACTGCTCAATGAGGTGAAGAAGAACCCTAGAGTGTCAGCTAAAGACTTACAAAAGTCTCTAGCAAATTCTAACATCCCTGTTAGCGAATCTACGATATGTAAAACACTAAACAAGAATGGATTTCATGGGAGTTTACCACAGAGGAAGCCACTGCTGTCCAAAAAAAACATTGCTGCACATTTACAGTTTGCACAAGAGCACCTGGATGTTCCACAGCAGTACTGGCAAAATATTCTGTGGACAGATGAAATCAAAGTTGAGTTGTTTGGAAGAAACATATAACACTGTGTGGAGAAAAAGAGGCACAGCACACCAACATCAAAACCTCATTACAACTGTGAAGTATGGTAGTGGGGGCATCATGGTTTGGGGCTGCTTTGCTGCGTCAGGGCCTGGATGGATTGCTATCATCGAAGAAAAAAAAAATTCCAAACTTTATCAAGACATTTTGCAGGAGAACTTAAGGCCATCTGTTCACCAGTTGAAGCTCAACAGAAGATGGGTGTTTCAACAAGACAACAACCCAAAGCATAGAAGTAAATCAACAGCAGAAGTCAGAGTCCTGACCTCAACCCGATTGAGATGCCGTGGCATGACCTCAAGAAAGCGACTCACACCAGACATAACAAGAATATTGCTGAACTGAAACAGTTCTGTAAAGAGGAATGGTCAAGAATTACTCCTGACCGTTGCGCACGTCTCATCTGCAACTACAGGAAATGTTTGGTTGAAGTTATTGCTGCCAAAGGAGGTTCAACCAGTTATTAAATCCAAGGGTTCACATACTTTTTCTTGCAACTGTATAAAAGAATGACAATCTGCCTATTCCAGCCCCGGTCTGTTCTACCTCTATAAGTAATTGTAACATTAAAAAACCTGTCAGCTCTGGTCTTACTGGGCACATTTCATCAGTAATGTGCAAGTTCTTCCCAAAAGTGACCCCGGTGAGGATTGCCTCATTACATAGAAGCCATTACTCGTCTTCTATGTGGACAAAAAGACAAAGCACCAACCTAGACCATAAACTGGTTTATTTCCTCTACTACTGTACTTTACAGCTGGAGCGGCCTGGGCGCTGGGGTCTACATGGGACACAGTTACCGCACAACCTCTACCAGATGTAAGCGCCACTATTTCCCACAGTCCAACTGAGGAAGTCAGGTCCCTTCCCCAGTACTGTCCCTAGGGGCAGACCTCCTAGAGGTTAAACGACAGCCCTGAACCACAGAAGCCACAGTTTTCTATGTAGTCTTGCTGTAGACGCTGCCGGTCATTTAGTAGGTCGCCTCTTCTGTCCTTAATGACGTGGACCTACATCAGGAAAGAGAAAACAGGTCAGGAAACACTGTCCCCCTGCAGTATAGGAGATAGGAGGTGTGTCTGACACTAAACATTACGTAGACTGAGGATGCAGCATGTGGAGTTTTCCTTTAGAGGCTACGTACACCTTTCATTTATTTTTAATTGCATTGTAGACCAGGAGCTGACAGGCTGCTAATCTCTGCTCTCTGACCTCCTAAACACTAATTATAGCTCAGCTCTTATCTTACTGAGTGTTTATCTCAGTAGTTTAGAGATAAGGGTTATTAGATAACCAAAAGTGAAATTACCAATCACACAGCTAGAAAAACAGTTAACCTTTTGTGACAGAACAGCTCAATATTTTTTTAATAAAGGCAAATTGAAAAAATTATTTTTAGCAAAAACAAGTAAGATGCAATCATAAAAAATATTGCCTCAGAAGGTTTACATGGCCTTTAAGGACACACATTGTATAGATGAGAGCATTAAAGGAGTTGTCTGAGTTATTATTTTGTTCTTTGCATGTTTCTAACTAATCAAATGTAAAGGCTTTACCATGCACTTACTCCATCTACAGTTGCTGCTTTCTCAGATGTCCCTGAGGGTCACATGACCTGTGATGTCAGCTTCTCTCCCTGCTCTGATGATGTTTCGTGCAGAAGCCTGAGAGAGCAGATAAGTGTCTGTACACGAGACACTATGCTAGCCACGCCCCCTGTACTGGCTGAGCTGCTGCTCTCTGCCCTGTGTTCTCCCTTCAACTGGATACTTCAGGTAAGATTAACCCCTTCAGCAGCTTTGGTGAGAAGCTGCAGGCAGTGAAGAGACACAGGATCTGCCCTCCTCATCCTGAAGACACAGAGCTGACAGACTAGAGGAGTTCTGCAGAGCATTGCACAAGAACAGGTTGGGGGAGGATCCTGTGTGTATCAGCAGTTTCACTGTACAGTTTGGACTTGTAGTCCTACACATACAACATGCTGATGAGTATCTCAGCAGTCTGACATGTCACTCAGGGCGGCACTTGTTTTCACTCCCTTAGCAGTGCAGGGGAGGGGCAGAGATTGGTATTACTGCAGGTAAACAAAGGGCCAGAAGAGAACAAGGGAAATGAGGAAATATATTTTTTTGCCTAAAACTTTCTTAACTTAGTTATATATTGCTGCCCATCAGATTTACAGTGTTATATATTTTTTTCATAACTCATACAACCCCTTTAACCTCTTTAGGACGCAGGGTGTACATGTACGCCCTTGTGTCCTGGTACTTAGGACCCAGGGCGTACATGTACACCCTGCGAATATCTGATCACCGCTGCGCACATGGTGGTGATCGGAACCCAGTGCCTGCTGAAATGAATCAGCAGGCACCTTGGCACAATGCCCAGATGGGTCTTGTGACCCCCACGTCGGTGATCGCAGCAAACAGCAGGTCAATTCAGACCTGCGGTTTGCTGCGCTCTGTAGTCTCTGATCAGGGATCAGAGACTAAAAATTCCCCAAACTCTAAAATGTTAAGCACCGCCATATTAGTGTCCCCCGGGCAGTGTGGGGGCGCGGGGAATTGCGGGCGGTGCTGAGGGTGGGCGGTGCAGGAGGCGGGTGCGGCAGGCGGGGTCGCAATTGCGATCCCCGCCCGCCTCCTTTCAAATGCTTTCCCTGGTGTCTAGTGGGTATAGCAGGGGTCATCACATTGCTGACCCCTGCTATAAATTGCTGACATCTGTGCTGCAGATGTCAGCAGTTTAACCCCTTCCATACCGCGGTCCGTACGGACCGCAGTATGGAAGGTGTTACCAGGGAGAGAGCTCCCTCCCTCTGCCATCGGGGGCTGCTGTGCCTTTGCAGCCCCCGACAGGATGGGATAGCAGAGGGAGGGAGCTCCCGTCCCTCTCCATCCATCACCCGCTGCTCTGTTATGGCAGCGGGTGATGGCTGCCATGGGAGCAGGACGCTTTCAGAAGTATAAAAAAAAAAAAAAAAGAAAAATACATATTACTGAATTAAAAAAATCAAATACACTGCACATATTATGTATCGCGCGTCCGTAAAAATCTCCTCTATAAAAATATCACATGACCTAACCCCTCACGCAAATACCGTAAAAAAACAAAAAAATGGTGTAAAAGCAATTTTTGGTCACCCTGCATCACAAAAACTGTAATACCAAGTGATCAAAAAGGCGTATGCCTCCAAAAATAGTACCAATAAAACCGACATCTCATCCCGCAAAAATGAGTCCTTACATAGGACAATGGCCCAAAAAATAAAAAATAGGGCTCTCAGACTATGGAGATACTAAAATATATATTTTTTTCTAAAATGCTATTATTGTGTTAAAGTAAAATAAATAAAAAAAGTATACATATTAGGTATCGCGCGTCCATAAAAACCTGCTCTATAAAAATATCACATGATCTAACCCCTCAGGTAAATACCGTTAAAAAAATAAAATAAAAACAATGTAAAAAAAACATTTTTGTCACCTCACATGTCAAAAACTGTAATAGCAAGCGATCAAAAAGTTATATGCACCCAAAAATAGTGCCAATCAAACCATCATCTCATCCCGCAAAAAATGATACCCCACAGGGTACAATCACCCCAAAAAATAAAAAAATATGGCTCTCAGACTATGGAGACACTAAAACATGATTTGTTTTGTTATAAAAATGATAAAATTGTGTAAAACTTAAATAAATAAAAAGTATACATATTTTGTATCGGCGCGTCCGTCGCAACCTGCTCTATAAAAATAACACATGACCAAACCCCTTGGGTGAACACAACAAAAAAATAAATAAATAAAAAAAAAGGTGTCAAAAGCCATTTTTGTCACCTTACATCACAAAAAGTGTAATAGCAAGCGACCAAAATGTCATATGCACCCCAAGATAGTGTCAATCAAACCGTCATCTCATCCCGCAAAAAATGAGCCCCTACATAAGACAGTCGCCCAAAAATAAAATATGGCTTTCAGAATGTGAAGACACTAAAAAATCTTTTTTTCAAAAATGCTTTATTATGTAAAACTGAAACAAAACCCCTCAAAAAGTAGCCATATTTGTATTTCCACGTCCGTAGCAACCTGCTCTATAGAAATAGCACACAATCTAACCTGTCAGTTCAACAATGTAAATAACAAAAAATAAAACGGTCCGAAAATTGCTATTTTTTGCAAATTTTCCATTTTAATCCATTTTTCCAGTAACAAAGCAAGGGTTAACAGCCAAACAAAACTCAATATATATTGCCCCAATTCTCTAGTTTGCAGAAACACTCTTATGGAGTTTCTACTCTAGGGGTGCATCGGGGGCTTCAAATGGGACATGGTGTCAAAAATCCAGTCCAGCAAAATCCGCCTTCCAAAAACCATATGGCGTTCTCTTCCTTCTACGCCCTGCCGTTTGGCCATACAGCAGTTTACGACCACATATGGGGTGTTTCTGCAAACTAGAGAATCGGGGCAATATATATTGAGTTTTGTTTGGCTGTTAACTCTTGCTTTGTTACTGGAAAAATGGAAAATTTTCCCAAAAATCTAAATTCTGAAATTTTATCTCCATTTGCCATTATCTCTTGTGGAAAACCTAAAGGGTTAATGATGTTTGTAAAATCAGTTATGAATACCTTGAGGGGTGTAGTTTCTAGAATGGGGTCATTTTTGGGTGGTTTCTGTTATGTAAGCCTCACAAAGTGACTTCAGACCTGAACTGGTCCCTAAAAAGTGGGTTTTTGAAAATTTCTGAAAAATTTCAAGATTTGCTTCTAAACTTCTAAGCCTTGTAACGTCCCCAAAAAATAAAATGGCATTCCCAAAATGATCGATACATGAAGTAGACATATGGGGAATGTAAATCAATAACTTTTTTTTGGCGGTATTACTATTTATTATATTAGTAGAGAAATTAAAACTTGGAAAATTGCAAATTTTTCCAAATTTTTGGTAAATTTGGTATTTTTTTATAAATAAAAATGACATTTTTCGACTTCTTTTTACCACTGTCATGAAGTACAATATGTGACGAAAAAATTGTCTCAGAATGGCCTGGATAAGAAAAGGCGTTTTAAATTTATCACCACATAAAGTGACACTGGTCAGATTTGCAAAAATGGCCGAGTCCTTAAGGTGAAATAGGGCCGAGTCCTTAAGGGGTTAAGGGATCCCCTAAATAAAATGTTGAGTATTAACCTTGGGATAACAGATCATTGTGTGTACAGGCTTGCATCAAAGATTATATCCCTCTTGATAAGCTGTGAGACGGCATCCATCTTGGCGGAGAGTGTGGCGTCTCCGACCAGTCGAGCGGCAGAGCGCGTCCCGGCAAGCTCCATCCAGCCGCTGGACGCAGCGCACAATGAGGCCTTCCTGGATGTCGGTCAGCGTCATAATCTCAGAGAAGGGCTGGAAATTAAGGGAAATAAAGCTGTGGGAAGTCAAGAATTAAAGGGGTTTACACATTGATGGTCAATCCTCAGTATGTAGATCAGCGGGGGTCTGACTCTCGGGACCCCTGCCAAACCCATGTAATGTTACGATCATTGGTCACATGGCCTAAGTGCAGCTCAGACCCATTCAAATAAATGGACCAAAGCCGCTATACAATGTACCGTGGCGTGCTTGATAAGCTGCGTGGGGTGCTGAGAGTCGGACCCCCTACCAGTCTCATAACAATGACCTCTCCTGGGGATTAGTAATCAATAGGCTAAATCCTGGAGGACGCCTTTAAATAAGAATGCTCCTATTCACCCACAGCAAGCAGAGATCTTTAAAATGCAGCTGAACACAAAGTCTATTGGAAATCTGCAGCACTTTCCATTATACAATGAATAGGATGAACTGTCCGTCCGCTTATTACCATGCCGCGAGCCTATTCGTACACCACCTCCGTCAGGCCAAACTTGTACTGTCTAACAAAATCTTCTACCGACTCCCTCAGGCCGCATTCCCGCTGAATCAGCACCAAGCGGTCCGCCAACTCCTGCACCTTCTTGACACCCGGGAGTTAAAAAAGGGGGTAGAGATGAGCAAATTGACTCAAAAATTGGCTAAAATTTTTATAAAGCCTCTAATTCTACCAAATTTGTATTTCATGTGATTCAATTTGGGAGAATCAAGGAGCAGGTCTATATTACCATACGGGACATTATTATATTACAATCACTGGCAAAAAAAATCCTGCACAAAAAAGGAGATGATGATATATGAAAGTGATTATTAAATTACAGCCAATGGAGAACTGCACAATTGAACAGGGGCTCTAGGACCCTGCTGAGTGGCCTCTAGGCTGGATACAAGATAAGATACGGCCTGTAACCTGGATACAAGATGAGGTATGTCCTCTAGGTTGGATACAAGATGAGATACGTCCCGAACCTGGATACAAGATGAGATACACTCTGTAGCCTGGACACAAGATGAGATACAGCCTGTAGTCTGGATACAAGATGAGGTATGTCCTCTAGCATGGATACAAGATAAGATCCGGCCTCTAGCATGGATACAAGATGAGATACGGACTCTTGCATGAATACAAGATTAGATACGGCCTATAGCATGGATCCAAGATGAGATACGGCCTCTAGCATGGATCCAAGATGAGATCCGGCCTCTAGCATGGATACAAGATGAGATACTGACTCTAGCATGAATACAAGATTAGATACGGACTCTAGCATGGATACAAGATGAGATACAGCCTCTAGGCTGGATAGAAGATGAAACACAGCCTCTTGGCTGGATAAAAGATGAGATACGACCTCTAGTCTGGATACAAGATGAGATATGACCTCTAGCCTGGATATAGGATGAGATACGGCCTCTAGCATGGATACAAGATGAGATACGGCCTCTAGCATGGATACAAGATGAGATACGGCCTCTAGGCTGGATACAATATGAGATATGGCCTCTAGGCTGGATGCAAGATGAGATACGACCTCTAGTCAGTCTGGATACAAGATGAGATATGACCTCTAGTCTGGATACAAGATGAGCTACGTCTTCTAGCCTGGGGACAAGATGAGGTATGTCCTCTAGCCTGGATACAAGATGAGATACGGCCTGTAGATTGGATACAAGATGAGATATGACCTTTAGCCTAGATACAAGATGAGATACGGCCTGTAGTCTGGATACAAGATGAGATACTGCCTCTAGATTGGATACAAGATGAGATATGACCTCTAGCCTGGATATAAGATGAGATACGGCCTCCAGCCTGGATACAAGATGAGATACAGCCTGTAGCCTGGTTACAAAATGAGATATGATCTTGTAGCTGAGCCTGTAGATCCTGCACACTTGTAGGTTGGAGAAGCTGGAGTCCCATAAATACTCGGTTGGCGATAAATCTGGTGTCCAGGCAGCCAAGGAAGTGTTGTAATCAATTCTCCAACCTGACCATAGTCAACTTCAGTAACAACAATACGGTTCCATTCTATATCAGTCCAGGTTTCTCATTCATGGCACCACTGCAAATGATGGTGGCTGTCAAAGGCAGGATGTATAATAGGCACCATGACCGCAAATTTCCTTCTGTTAAAGAGGTTTTCCCAGATGTTACTACTGATGACCTATCGAGTACCTGATCGGTGGGGTCTGCCACCCTGGACAAGCCCTGCTGACAAGCTGAGAAGGCACTGGTGCTCCTGTGAGAGCCACGGCCTTCTCACAGTTCACGGTTTTGCTTGGTATCGCACTCAGTCCAATTCACTTCTATAGGGTTGAGCTGCGCCTAGGCCACGTGAAACATGAAAATGTTGTCACTTGGCCTAGGAAAAGCAGCGGGAAGGCTACGACGGTCACCAGCGTCTTCTACACTGGCTGATCAGCTGGGGTCAGCAGGGGATAGGTCATCAGTTTAAGAATCCTGGAAAACCCATTTAAACATGTGAAAATGTTCCGGATAGAGACGGGGCGTGTATTGAAGGTACCACCTGTGTCTGGATGATGGGCAATGAAACTCATCGAAACACAATCCTACTTCTCTCAGTCCAATGATGCTCCTCATCTCAGTCTGTAAACCGGGCAAAATGTCTTTACGTGCATCATAGAGTCTTGTCCAGCTCTCAATGATCTCTCACCAAGGGGTACACTACCCAAAAGTAACCTCTGAGAACCTCTTTATAGGGAAGCATGGAAAGCACGTTTACACCCTCTTGTGGTAAGACACAGTGCCCAATCAGACCACACCTTAGTAGTTATATTCTTGTACATAGAAGCAGTATTATAGTAGTTATATTCTTGAACATAGGAGCAGTGTTATAGTAGTTATATTTTTGTACATAGGAGGCAGTATTATAGTAGAAATATTCTTGAACATAGGAGCAGTATTATAGTAGATATATTTTTGTACATAGGAGGAAGTATTATAGTAGTTATATTCTTGTACATAGGAGGCAGTATTATTGTAGATATATTCTTGTATATAGGAGGCAGTATTATAGTAGATATATTCCTGTACATAGGAGCAGTATTATAGTAGTTATATTCTTGTACATAGGAGGCAGTATTATAGTAGTTATATTCTTGTACATAGGAGGCAGTATTATAGTAGTTATATTCTTGTACATAGGCTACAGTATAATAGTAGTTTTATTCTTGTACATAGGAGCAGTATTATAGTAGTTATATTCTTGTGCATAGGAGCAGTATTATAGTAGATATATTCTTGTACATAGGAGCAGTATTATAGTAGTTATATTCTTGTACATAGGAGCAGTATTTTAGTAGATATATTCTTGTACATAGGAGGCAGTATTATAGTAGTTATATTCTTGTACATAGGAGGCAGTATTATAGTAGTTATATTCTTGTACATAGGAGGCAGTATTATAGTAGTTATATTTTTGTATATAGGAGGCAGTATTATAGTAGTTATGCTCTTGTACATAGGAGCAGTATTATAGTAGTTATATTCTTGTACATAGGAGCAGTATTTTAGTAGATATATTCTTGTACATAGGATGCAGTATTATAGTAGTTATATTCTTGTACATAGGCGGCAGTATAATAGTAGTTATATTCTTGTACATAGGAGCAGTATTATAGTAGTTATATTCTTGTGCATAGGAGCAGTATTATAGTAGATATATTCTTGTACATAGGAGCAGTATTATAGTAGTTATATTCTTGTACATAGGAGCAGTATTTTAGTAGATATATTCTTGTACATAGGAGGCAGTATTATAGTAGTTATATTCTTGTACATAGGAGGCAGTATTATAGTAGTTATATTCTTGTACATAGGAGGCAGTATTATAGTAGTTATATTTTTGTATATAGGAGGCAGTATTATAGTAGTTATGCTCTTGTACATAGGAGCAGTATTATAGTAGTTATATTCTTGTACATAGGAGCAGTATTTTAGTAGATATATTCTTGTACATAGGATGCAGTATTATAGTAGTTATATTCTTTCCAAATTGTCTTTTTATTAGTAAAAACAGTGAACATATGACATAGGTAGCAAACAATTCCATGGTAATATGGCAACTGGAGTCGCAGACACCAGATACCCGATGCATAAGTCTGATACAAGGTGTTACATATACTCCACAAATGCAGTAATCATAACATGGCATCGGTAGCACACAGTGGAGAAGCATAAGCATTTTCCAAAAACAGAGCTATATACTTCATAGCTACCCTAGTGCTAAGGACTGACAGTTAACGAGACAAGACAGACGAGAAGGGGAAGGGGGGTAGTACCAGGTGATGTGGGGTATGTGAACCTGAGTGAATCAGGAGAAATTTCGGTATCGTTTCCATGGGAGCCAGGTGTTCAAGAATTTCTGTCTGGTGTTTTGTTCATAAGACGCAAGTTCTTCAAACCTATATATTTGGTCCGTCTTCTCTGTCCAAGAGGCGATGAGGGGGCAGACTCACATTTCCAGAGCAGGGGATTAGAAGTCTAGCTGAAGTTATAAGCATTGTGGGAAGGCTGCGTCTGGATGGGGTGAGAGAAGGGTTTGGGCACCAGAGCAGGACTAGCTTTGAGTCCAACTGTATCGGAGTATGAGCGCTACAAATCTGGTTAATGAGATGTTCGATTTGGGTCCAAAAGGGCGTATTTTGTGGCAATCCCACCAAATATGCGACAATGAGCCTGGCTCTACTCCACACCTCCAGCACACCTCCGGTATATCTGGGTTCAAATTGTGCAGGAAGACCGGGGTTTTGTACCACCGCGTTGTAAGTTTGAATGAATTTTCTTGGATAGTGATGCAGCGTGAGAAACCGTGGGCATTAGCTAGTATTGACGCTTTCTCAGGAGCAGTTAGCGTAATAGAAAGCTCACGTTCCCAGGCAGCTATGTGGGGAAGGGCCGAAGGTGTGGAGGAGAGCAGCGTCTTGTACATGAGGGATAGCGCTTTGCGAGCAGGGGTTTTTGCCTATTTTTCCTTCGAGCCAGGTAGTGGAGTCGTGAGGAAGGGGAGGTAGACGGAGCTTCTTAATATCGCTCCTGAAGCCTATGAGGTGGAGGAAGGAGGCCTCTTTCGTACGTGGCAGGTCAAGGATGGGTTTCCAGTCACAGTTGCCATCTGGTCCACATATTTTCTCTAGGGTGTGTCCCTGTAAGGTCGCCCAGACGCCCGAGGGTGCTAATTTATCAGTATGGAGAGATGCTTGCAACAAAGGTAAGGGGAGGCATGCGTGTGGGAACCTCACTTCCTTAGTGGAATATAGCTTGGACCACTCCGTCAGCGCTGCCTTCCATATTGGGGACACGTTGACTGTGTTGAACAGACACGGGCGTATACCCCATAGGGTCAGTTTCTCTCTATAGGTGAGAATAGTGGATTCTAAGTGTGCACATAATGATGTTGGCCGATCCGCCAGTAATTCAAGTCCTCTATTAATCTGAAAGGCTTTGTAGTATTGGCGGATATCGGGAGTCCAAAGCCACCGAATCTCTTTTCTCTGGTAAGGGTTAAGTAGGCTATTCTGGCCCTCTTACCTCTCCAAATAAAGGATGAGAACACTCTGTTCACCTCCGTGAAGTAGGAGTTGGGTAACCAGATTGGGAGCGTTTGTAAAAGATATGTGAATTTGGGCACAATGAATGTCTTTAGGTAGTTCTTTCTCCCCATCCAGGATATAAACGGCAATTTCAGTGTTTGTAGATGGAGCCTAACATCTTTGAGGAGCGGAAGGTAGTTTAGAGCGGATAGCTCAGGTAGTTTGGCCGATATATGTATTCCCAGGTACTGGATCGAATTGGGGGCCCAGGCAAACGGGGTAGTCCGTTTAAGTGTGTCGATCGTGGAGAGAGGGCAGGTTATGTTGAGGGCTTGGGATTTATTATAGTTTATTTTAAAGTTTGACAGGGATCCAAATTCATTGAAAAGTGTGAGCAATTTGGGGAAGGACGTTGATGGGTTTGAAGTCATGATCAGCAAGTCATCTGCAAAAGCTGCGGTGAGGTGGGTCTGGTTACCGATAGTGAGGCCATGAATGTCGGGGTCTTGACGAATCCGGCATAGGAGAGACTCCATCACCATGATGAACAATGCCGGAGACAAGGGGCAGCCCTGCCTGGTGCCATTTGTAATGGTAAAGGGTGGGGAGAGGGTGCCATTGACTTTGACCCGGGCAGACGGGGCCGAATAAAGCGTTAGGATCGCCGAGATAAGCTGTGACGGGATGCCGAATTTCGACATGGTAAGAGTCATGTAACTCCAGCTCACCCTGTCGAACGCCTTCTCTGCATCTGTGCTTAAAAGCGTCAGAGGGACTGATTTGGATTTGGCCCAGTTGATTAGGTGTAGCAAGCGCAGCGTGTTCTCATTCCCTGTCTGCCCGTGACAAAGCCAACCTGCTCCTTATTTATAATGTCCGGTAGGACATCCTGGAGGCGCTGAGCTAATATCTTCGCCCACCATTTGATATCGGTATTTAGGAGAGATATCGGGCGGTAGTTCCCGCATAGAGTGGGGTCTTTATTCGGTTTGGGGATAATGGTAATGTGTGCTTCTAGAGCTTGTGGTGGGAGGGTGCCGCCTGAAAGGAGGTGGTTACACAGGGTTCTGAAGTGTGGGACTAAGGTGTCTTTGAATGTCTTATAATAAAGGATGGGGAACCCATCCGGGCCGAGGCTTTACCTGAGGGGATTGAGGATAGGACTTTTATCACCTCAGCGTCGGTGACTGGTGCTATTAATTTCAAGGATTTATCTCCTGCAATAGCCGGAAGGGACAATCCATCTAGGAATTCTTTTGTCTTTTCCATTATATCTGATGGGGATCTCTGGTCTGGGGGAGGTTGTATAATTGGGCATAAAAGTCGCAGAATGCCCGAGCTATGACTGGCGTGGTTTTGAGAGGTGTACCAGAAGTGTCTTTGATGGCTGAGATGTGAGATATGTCTCTTTGTTGTTTAGCTAGAGCGGACATTAGTCTGTTTCCTCTATTGCCGTGGGCATATGTCCGAAATCTGGAGCGGAACAGTAATTTGGCCGAGGTAATATTCAGTAGGTTTTTGAGATTGGAGCGCTTCAGCTAAGGCTGTAAATGTGCTTTGGGATTGGTTCCTTTTGTGTGCCAATTCTAGGTCAGAGATCTGTGAAAGGAGCGTATTAACCGCGAGGGAGCGTTGCTTTTGACGTGTGCGCCTAAGGCTATCAGATCCCCTCTAATTTTAGCTTTGTGGGTTTCCCAAATTATGGAGGGAGAGGGGGAGAGGGACCTGAACTGTTGATGGCAAAGAACTCAGTGAGCGTGTCTGCTATTCTGGCTTTGTGGGAGCTATCTGCTATAAGCGACTCATTGAGGCGCCAGGTTCGCTCTCTGTGAGGGAGTCAGTCATGGAGATATGGAGGAATATTGGGGCGTGGTCTGAGAGGGTGATGTTCCCTATGGTTGCTCTAGAAACTTTTTGAATGTGGGACATGGATAGAAAGAGATAATCTAACCTTTGGTAAGAGGACTTAGCATGTGAGTAAAATGAAAAATCTTTGTCTAGAGGGTGGAGGGAGCGCCAGACGTCTATGACCTTCAGCTTTTTCAGGTGGATTTTGAGCCGTCTCAAAGCTCTATGGGAGTGGGCCGAGCACTTGGAAGAGGAGTCCAGCTCCGGTTCCAAGGTTGCGTTAAAGTCACCTCCTAGGATTGTCACACCTTCTTGGAATGAGGATAGCAGGATTAAGGACTGAATGAGCCATGGAATCTGGCCTCTGTTAGGGGCATATAAGTTGGCAAGGGTTATCTTTTGGTCTGCTAGAATGCCTTTAACGAATAGGAAACGTCCATCAGGGTCAGTGACCGCAGATAGAAGTTTAAAAGGGAGCTGCTTGTGGACAGCAATACTGACTCCTCTGCTGGCCGCAGTGTGTGTACTGTGGAACCAGTGTGAGAATCGTGTGGAGGACAATTTAGGGACCTTACCGGACTTGAAGTGCGTTTCCTGGAAGTAGATAATGGAGGCTTTTTCCTTTTGGAGAAGCGACAGGATCTGGGCGCGTTTGCAGGGCTCATTCAGTCCTTTCACATTGTATGAGGCTACTACAACAGAATTCATGTTATAGGATTAGGAAATGTACAAAGCAACAGAAACATTCGACCTCGGCTAATGGTTCGCAACCCTTGTTGGGGTTTAGATACGGTTGACACATAACCACCAGGAGAAAGGACACAAGAGGGGGGACACGACGTGACAGTGACGCACAAACAAATAACATATAGAAACATATTCAAAACTGAGTAGGCAAAGTAAACGCGTCCTACAACTCGTCTGAGGTATCGCAACCCCTGTCGTGAGGGGGGTATGGTTTACGATATCCCCAGGCGGGGGCTATGTAGGACTGAGACCAGCCTGTAATTGGCTGGAGTGGGTTATAGAGGTACCCGAGATGAGGTAGGGTCGGCAACTACCCTAGATAAAGCGGGTGCAAATACACTGCAAAAACATTGTTCAAACAGAATTGTTCAAGCAAAATTCAACTTGAGTTATTCAAACAGAATTCTTCACAGAATGGGGATGGGAAAGGGAGGGGGTATGGAAGGGTCTGTTCAGACTCCCGGGTCAAAGCGGGGTCGATGGTGAGCAAATAACGGTAAAATGCAACAATCGAGCATTATTGTTAAAGCCTTGCAGGATGAGAGGGAGAGGGAGGAGAGGGGAGGAGAGGGAGGGGTGGAAAAAAAAAAAAAGGGGGAGGGGAAGGAGAGGAGAGGGGAAAAAGAGACAATACTGTGTCGGCGATCACGGATCCACATGGCCGAAGTGTCCTCTATGAAGGGGTCCGACGACTTCTGCTTTTGTACAATACGCAGAACGACCACTAGGTGTCAGTCTTTCTCTGCCGGTGATGTGGCTGTTGTGAAGAAGGCAGATTGTCCACTAGGTGTCAGACTTTCTCTATCTGCGATGTGGCTGTTATGGGAAACGCAGAGTAGCCACTAGGTGTCAGTCTTTCTCTGCCGTTGATGTGGCTGATGAGGGATATGCAGAGCGTCCACTAGGTGTCAGGTTTCCCCTGCCTGTGGTGTGGCTGCTGTAAAAACAAACGAGCCTCCAGTTGTCGGTGTTCCCCTGGTCTGCCGGTTTTCTTCAGTGAGGGAGCCTGTGGATGGTCGCCAGTAGGAGAAGGAGGGACATGTCTGCAACCAGGAATCGGTGCACTGGATCAGGTGAGGAGTGGGGAGTGTTGTTTCTTCCCCTGTGGTCCGATTTTCTGTATGCCACTTTCTGCCACTGGGGTCTTGTGGGGGAAGCAGCGGGGGCACGCCCAGATCTGCAGGCAGCCAAGACGGCAAGTCCAAGGGGGATGCCTAGTTGGTCCCACGCGGTTTTAAGATCTTGGGGGTCCTGATTGTAATCTGTCGGCCGTTCTTGGTAATGGCAAGGCCGAAGGGGAAGAGCCACCTGAAGGGTGTGGATGAGGCTCTCAGGACCTCCAGTAACGGCTTCAGCAAGCGCCGCTTGGCCAGTGTGGTAGGGGCCAGGTCCTGGAACAGCTGGATGGCGGCGCCCTCGTACATTAGGGAGTCAGCTTCCTGTTCTTTTCAAGATTTCAGCCGTGTCCAGGTAGCTGAGGAGCCCGCATATTACATCGCGCGGGGTCTGTGGGTTTGGGCCTGGGGCGCAGGGCTCTGTGGATTCTCTCCACCACTACCTGCGCTGCTCTGTCTGGGCCTAGGAGGGAGGAGAACAGTTCCCGCGCCATGGTAGGTAGTGCCTCTGCTGCTACTGACTCGGGTAGGCCCCGGATTCTGACATTTTTCCGGCGGCTCCGGTTCTCCTGATCTTCTATCTTCATGAGCGCCTCATTCAGGAGATCTTTATGTGCGGTGAGGATGCCGCTGGATTGTTCCTGGAATCTGAGAACGTCCTCTTGTGCATTCTCCAGCGCCATTACTCTGTGGCCCATGCTCCGGAGGTCCTCCTTGATGTCGGACAGATCCTTCTTTAGCGGAGTCAGGGCTACATCCAGGATTTCCCTGAACACTGAGGAGGAGATGGTAGGGTCACTGTGCCTGGATTCGGAGAGGTCCGAGCAGCTGCCGGCATCTGACAAGTCCCCTGTATCTGAGTCAGGAGCTTGGCTCTCCACCATTTTGAGCTTAGCTGAAGCAGTAGGCCTTGGGGTCCTTTTCAGGAATTTCTCCATTTCTGGTTGTTTGGTGCGACTTTGGGAGAGACCCAGTGTGTCCTTGGACTTCTCCTTGCCAGTTTTCCCCATGCTGGTGCAGTTAGGAAGCGATTAGGAGGGTTAGTTGCCGATGAGTTGGAGGAGCTCAGACAAACGCGGCCATTCAGCAGCTCAGTCAGGCTCCGCCCCCATAGTAGTTATATTCTTGTACATAGGCGGCAGTATAATAGTAGATATATTCTTTGTCAAAGTTCTTTTTTATTAAACCAACAAAGAGCCATGGGCCCAAATATACATACAATGTCAAATCAGAGTACAGTCTCAGGTGGTACATTTCACAGAAACAAGACAGCACAGCAAAAACAAATCTTGCATCAGGTGGTAACGCAAAATCGGACCAATCGTGGCCAGACAAGTCCATGAGGGCGCGGAACGAAAAGTCCCAGTAGGTTTAAGATACTGCACCTTCGCTACCAACAATATCATAGTCCATATATAATACCTGACATGGCGGATTAGCGGGCCATGGCTATGAGGCGATAAGGGGAGAATTATAATAAACCAATAAAACAAAACAAAACAAGACAAAACACATGTTGGTCTCTACATGCACCACTAACAGTCAAAATGAGTGTAAAGTAAGTGGGAAGACATACCATATGACAAATAACTTCCTATATAGGCGCCAATGCTGTTGCTCTAAATGATCTCCATGGGGCCCACAGTTTCCTATAACGTTCATGTGACCTGGACTCCCAGCTAGCCAGCTCCTCTAGCCTACACAACTGGTCCATCTTATTAAGCCAATGTGAGACAGTAGGGGGTTCTTTGCTGAGCCATCTCTGCGGGATAAGCAGACGTGCGGCTTGGAGAAGGTGAGTGGCCAAGTTGTTTTTGGATGGAGATAGTACGGGGAGGGCAACCACAGCAGAACAAGTTCGGGTGTGAGTGGTATCTTAGTATGTAGGATCGTATCAATCATTTTAGAGATCTCCACCCAGAAAGGCATTATTCTAGGGCAGAACCAAAATATATGAGAGAGCGAGCCCTCTCCTACCCCGCACCTCCAGCATCTGTCAGTGACGCTGAGACCTCTCTGGAACAGCTGCTTGGGTGTTTTGTACCATTGCGTTAAGACTTTATATGAATGTTCTTGGATTTTCACGCATCTAGAGAATCCATGAGAGTGAGAATGCATCCGGAGTATATCAGTCTCTGTGAAGGACTTGCCTAGTTCAGCCTCCCAGTGTCTGACACACTGCAGGTGGTCCACCTGTGAGGAGGTGTTGAGGGCCAGGTATAGGAGAGATATCAGCCTCTTATGAGGAGCAGTAGATAGGACTATTTTTTCGAACCAGGTCTGGACTGCCTTATGTGCATTCCTATCTAATAGAGACTTGCCCGCCAACTTGAATTCAGCTAGGTCTAGGAAGTTGCTCGTGGCTATCAGTTGTGGGAGAGGGTGTGACTCAGGAAGCTTGTCCTGGATGTTGTCCAGAAAATCAGCCGTAGGGAACTGACGAAGCCTACGCCACCCCGCAGGAAGGTGTGAAACTATGGGCCTAATGGAATAGGGTATCAAGTCAGCTGGCATAGCTGGGGAGGGGCGTTCAGTAAGACCCGGTCCTTGTTTAGTTGTCTAATAACAAGACCCATCCCTTTAAGCAGGACGTGTTCGTGCAGGGACATAAAATTTAAACCCCACAAGGCTGCCCTCTGAGGCGGAGATGTTTGTAGCATCTCCAGTTCAGTGCCGTACGTACAGCAATTAGGGACATGAAGTTGCATCCATCTCCTAAGTTGGATAGCCCTATAGTACATCTGTACATCTGGGAGGGCAATGCCACCCTGGCGCTTGAGTCTTATTAGTCTGTTATGCGAAATCCTGGCACCTTTACCACCCCAAAAATATGTAGCTAGCAGTCTCTAACTTGTGTAAAAAGGAGGATGGGAGGAAAATAGGCAGCATCTGCATGATATAAAGGAGTTTGGGAAGGACAAAGGCTTTCAGAAGGTTCTTTCTGCCCATCCACGAGGCATATAGGGCACGCATCGAGTTCAGCTGCTGTTGTATATCCTTTAGTAGGGGCAAGTAATTCAGGGAGAACACATCAGATAGCTTGACTGGTATTTTGATCCCCAAGTATGAGATCTGGGAGGATTGCCACACAAAGGGAGTGGTAGTTTTGAGGAGCTGGATAGACTGACGTGGGGCGATATATTCATGGCCTCAGTTTTGGAGTAGTTCACTTTATAATTAGAGACTAAGCCATAAGCCTCAAAAATTTGCAGGAGATGCGGGAAGGCCTCGACCGGGTTTGTGACCATAAGCAGGAGATCATCTGCGTATGCAACATTGATGAATTCTATCCTGTCATTATGGGCTCTAACTCCGCGTATGCCCGGATGATCCCTGATCGTCTGTAAGAGGGTCTCCATCACCAGAACGTAAAGTGTGGGTGACAATGGACAGCCTTGGCGTGTGCCATTGCAGATAGGGAAGGATGGTGATAGGGTGCCGTTGACCCGAATTCTGGCACTCGGGCCCTTATACAATGTCATCACTGCCTCCTGGAAACGATCAGGGATGCCGAATTTAGAAAGAGTTCTCCCCATGAAGTCCCATTTTACCCGGTCGAAGGCCTTCTCCGCATCTACACTTAGGAAAGTCAGGGAATGCGGCGCTTTTTGCCCACTGTATAGATGTCAGAACTCTGCAAGAGTTATGGTTGCCTTCCCGTTGTGGGACAAAGCCCGCCTGGTCTGGATGTATCAATGATGTGAGAAAAGGGCTAAGACGGGAGGCCAAAGCTTGGCCCATATCTTTACATCAACATTGAGCAAAGATATGGGTCTATAACTTCCACAATCAGTCAAATCCTTCCCTGGTTTAGGGAGAATGGTCACTGTAGCCTCAAGAGATTGTGCAGGTAGCAATTCCCCATTAAAGAGGGCATTGCACCAATGTGCAAGACGTGGGCCTAAAACTCCTGAAAATTTCCTGTAGTAACCTACCGGAAACCCGTCGGGGCCCGGGCTTTTCCCCAGTGGCATGGAGGTTAAAATCTTCTGGATTTCTTCTGAGGTAACCGGAGATAGGAGCGAGAGTCCCTGTTCAGAGGTTAGTCGTGGTAAGTTCAATTTAGCTAAAAAATCATCTATAAGGGATCCCGATGCAGGATCAGGGCCGTCCGGGTTGGTATCCAGACCATATAGGGCCTTGTAAAATTTCTGAAATTCCTCAGCAATATCCTTCGTTTTATGTAGGAGGGCACCTGACCTGGATCTAATACTAGAGATGTACATGGACTCTTTCCTTTGTTTGACTAGGGAGGCCATTAATTTGGTGCCTTTGTCTCCATGAGAGAAGAAGCGGTACTGAGAATATTGATACGCCTTAGCATGGCAAACATTAAGGTGATCTTTAAGTTCTGATCTCAGCATCGCTAATTCCTGCTGGAGTGACTGGGCCCTAGAACGTTTGTGTGTGGCCTCAATTGTCGCTATCCGCTTGAGGAGTGAATCCAGCTTGCCTTGTCTCTCCCTCTTCACCTTGCAACCCAGAGCTATGAGTTCACCCCTCAGTACAGATTTGTGAGCCTCCCAAACCACAGTAAGAGGCACCCCAGGTGTGGAGTTCTCTTCAAAATACCAGTCAAGCCTCTGGGATAGTGACTTGATCACTTCAGGGAGTCTAGCAATGTCTCGTTAAGCCTCCACTGCCTGAGTGGTGTGGGCAGAGTAGAGAACCGTAGTTGCATGGAGACCGGTGCATGGTCAGATACCACAAAAGGGTCAATCATGGCCCGGTCCACCATATCTACACAGTTGCTGGAGATAAAAAGGTAGTCCAGCCGCTTGTAATTGTCATGGGGGCCGAGTAAAACGTATAATCACGGACTCCGGGATGCACCAGCCTCCAGGCGTCTGTTAAATGTGCCTCAGAGATACAGGAGTTAATCTGTCCGAGTGCAGAGTGGGTCAGCTGAGACAGGCCATCGGAGGTGTCAAGGAATGGATTCAGTGTTACATTGAGATCGCTGCCAATCAAACACACCCCTTCAGCAAATGTCTTGAAGTGATTTAAAGTACGTATGATCCAAGCTTTCTGCCCCGGTTAGGGCTATACAGACTGGCCAGCGACACTTTTTGTGCGCCAATGACCCCTTTAACAAACACATATAGTAGATATATTCTTGTACATAGGAGCAGTATTATAGTAGATATATTCTTGTACATAGGCGGCAGTATAATAGTAGTTATGTTCTTGTACATAGGAGGCAGTATTATAGTAGATATATTCTTGTACATAGGAGGCAGTATTATAGTAGTTATATTCTTGTACATAGGAGCAGTATTATAGTAGTTATATTCTTGTACATAGGAGGCAGTATTATAGTAGATATATTCTTATATATAGGAGGCAGTATTATAGTAGTTATATTCTTGTACATAGGAGGCAGTATTATAGTAGTTATATTCTTGTACATAGGAGCAGTATTTTAGTAGATATATTCTTGTACATAGGAGGCAGTATTATAGTAGTTATATTCTTGTACATAGGAGGCAGTATTATAGTAGTTCTATTCTTGTCCATAGGAGAGGATAGACGTGTGCTGCTGAGCTCCCTGCAGGGAGGGGGCATGGCTTCTGACCCAGGTGGAGGGGAGGGAGCTGGGCTGATGATCCTGGGAAAGCCCAGAGCTTGGAGTGCGGCCTGCAGCATGGAGATGGTGGAAGCGATAAGCTGGAAATGGTGGCTGGTGAGTCTACTGAAACTTGTAGTGCTTCTGGATTAAGTACAACTGTGACAAAGAAAAGTTTGTTTAAACTGGAAAGGCGCATTTCTAAATTAAGAGATGAGATTAAGTCAGAGAATGATCCAAAGAAAAAGCTGATGAAGTATGAATGCCTGGATGACTGCACACGTGAACTTGATATGTTAAAAGATAAACTAGATAAAGGTAAAAACGCAATACCTAAAGTGGAAAGCTGGGCAACGGAGAAAAGAGGGAGGCCAGAGCCCAGAATGTGAAGATAAAAGAAATCATAGAAATAAAAAGTAAAGATTATGGCGATGTGTACAATATGGTGAAGCAAGGAAACCCTCAGAGATGTGTGGGTGCAGCGCCTGGAGGGTCACTGCTTTCAGGGTCTCTATGTATGGGGTCCAAGCAGTCAGTCTCTGAAAATGCTGGGAATACAATGGAGCAAAGTGTGTCATCCAACAAGGGGTTAATTGCAGTGGACTCAGCTTGCAACCCTGGTGAAGTTAATGCGAGCAGCAATCCTGTGTGTGAACAGGAGAGTGCTTCATGTGCGGACATTGTGGATGAGACCCCGCTCAGTGTTGTGGATGAGACCCCGCTCGGTGCTGTGAGCGAGACCCCGCTCAGTGCTGTGGGTGAGACCCCGCTCAGTGCTGTGAGTGAGACCCCACTGAGTGTTGTGGGTGAGACCCCGCTCAGTGCTGTGAGTGAGACCCCACTGAGTGTTGTGGGTGAGACCCTGCTCAGTGCTTTGAATGAAACTCAGCTCTCAGAGGAGACAGCTATACAGACTGGAGCAGACATGGAAGTCAGTATACAGGACCCTCAGGCGTCCGCAGTGTCAGGTGCACAGCAGTCTGGAGCAGACATGGACCCCCAGCCGTCCACAGTGTCAGGTGCACAGCAGTCTGGAGCAGACATGGACCCTCAGCCGTCCGCAGTGTCAGGTGCACAGCAGTCTGGAGCAGATATGGACCCCCAGCCGTCCGCGGTGTCAGGTGCACAGCAGTCTGGAGCAGACATTGACCCTCAGCCGTCCGCGGTGTCAGGTGCGCAGCAGTCTGGAGCAGACACAGTTGGATCTGCAGGACGATCTGGAGTCAGTAAGCCTGTAGAGGAGAGGCCCAGCACTGTTCCTCCTGCTGACCGTCCACAATTCAGGAGACTGTTCTCCAATGTCACAAGGCCGGCTAACCCTCCACCTCAGAGAAAGAACGCTGTTAGGATTAAGTATACGGGTCCAGAAGAAAACCTCCCTCCAGACTGTACATAGGGAAAGCACTTCTGAAGGACTTCATGAGGTTTAAGGCATCTGAGGTGTACGCCCTGATCCACATCCCCTCCAGCAGGATCTATGACGTCAGCTTTAAACTGCAGTATGATCTGGACTTATTCTGGAATATATACAATGACACAAAGGAACAGTCAATCTGGGAGCATCTACAGGTGATCCAGCTGTCCAAGCCTCAGGTAGTGAGGGCCACCATCTTGTTCCAGTCTGAGGTGGTGGCGCTGGCAGATCTGGAGCACTGGCTGAGCAGACAGTGTCTGTTGAAGAGTCATCCGGAAAAAATCTATGATGAGGAAGACATTTGGAATGGCGGATACACTGTGAGGATACAACTAGAGCAATACAATGGTGTGACCAGACATCTGCCGCACTCCTTCTACCTGGGCTCAGAGAGAGGGATATGCTACTACCCCGGTCAGCCGCGGCTGTGTCACAGATGTGGGGGCAGGCACCTCGCCATCAACTGCTCCCGTATTAAGTGCTCATTTTGTGGACAGTTTGGACATTCAAAGGACGACTGTACAGGTCCGGTCATCTGTAATCTGTGCTTAGGAGCTGGTCATACGTTCCGGGACTGTCCGCATGCGGATCACAATAACGGCAGTGATGAGATCTTCTTAGAGGCCATGGAGGAAGGTCAGGAGGATGTCACTGCAGATACAGCCCCAGAAGCTGACGGTCCTCATACTGAAGTAATGCAAAGTACTAGTGACCCTGTTGTACAGAGCGATGGTCCTCCTGATGCACTACAAGCACCAGCAGAGTTAGAGACTGATCGTCCATCTACTCCATTACAAGTGCCAACATTTGCTGAACCAGAAGTACCAGTCATTGAAAAGGCTCCAAAATCCAGAAACCCTGCTGTGGAAACTAAAGTACCACCTGTAGCACTACAAGTACCAGCCACTGAAGAGAATTCTCATACGCAGAGTAAAGTGACCAGTAAACCAGTTGCCAAGCCACCTAAAGAACTGCCCTCTACATCCACAAAGCCTGACGGTCCGGCTGCAGTGCTCAGGAGGCTCAGGAAGCCCTCTGTGGATGAAGAGGGATTCCAGACTGTAAAAAGAAAGAACAGCGCAGCAAAGAAAACCCCGGATCCACCAGTGCTGGCCATAACCTCCGGGCAGTACGGTGCGCTAGGGGAAGGAGAGTCAGTGGAAAAAGTAGAGATGGAGTATGCTTCTTCACATAACCCTGATGGTGACCCCCAGGAAGATGAACCTGACCCCCAGTGTCCACCAAAAGATGGGGCACTACAGGTCACAGCAGCGGAAGGAGGAAAAAGAGCAAGAAAACTAAGTGACCTGGATGAGGCTGAGAATCAGCTCTATAAATGTGAACAGTGTGAAGACTAAGAACAGGCGGCAGGCGATGTACCAGCGTCTGTCTCAGGAGAGAGCGGACATCTTCTGCTTACAGGAGACTTATCTGAAGAACAATGCTCAGGTGTTTGCAGCCAAGAGAGACTGGAGACATGGAGCGTCTTTCTGGTCCTTCGGGCTGGAGAGAAATGACGGTGTGGCCATTCTCTTCAATAAGATGGAGGTTGAGGTGGAGAGAGTCCTGGAGATCTGTCCGGGCCGCTGTCTGATGCTGGACTTTATACTGGACACTGTGTATTATAGAGCCATTAATATCTATGCTCCTCAGACTAGAAAGGAGAGGAGGGAATTATTTCAGCAGATGAAGCCATATTGTTTTACATCCAGGGTGTTTATAATGTGCGGGGATTTTAATAGTGTCTCCTGTAATGTGGATCGGTCCAGTAGTCATAAGCAGCTGAGATATGATGAGAACTTCCTTAACAATATAGTCCAGCAGGCTCATTTAGTGGATCCCTATGTTGTACATAGCTCCGGTAGAGCCTACACTTACCACAAGGCCGGTAACGCCAGTAGAATAGACCGGGTGTATATAAAACGTGGAGTGAGGAGCTCTGATTACAGGACGAGCCCCATAGAGTTCTCTGACCATTGTATGGTGAGTGTCACGCTGGATCTGGCCGGGGCCGTGGTCTGTGGTAGGGGCTACTGGAAGGCGAACAGCTCAGTGCTGCAAGATCCAAAGTTCAGGGAGGCCTTTACCACCTTCTATAATGAGCGGAGGACCACCCAGTGTATGTGTGATGACACAGCGGAGTGGTGGGAGGGTATGAAGGGTGATATCAAGCAGTTTCTCATACGTGCTGCGAGGAGGCATAGTAATGTGGAGTATATGAGGTATTCAGCGCTGAGGCTGCAGCTGAGCCGGGTATACGGTAAGATCAATAGTGGTGAGAAGATAGATGGTAAGTACGTCAGCCAGATAAAGCAGAAGATGCGAGAGCTGCAGTATGACCGCCTCAAGTCTCTCAAAGCAGAGGGGCAGTTTGATAATTGGGGGTTCACAACCCAGACCCCTATATTGCCTGTAAGAACAGGGTCAGCAGGAAGCTCATGACCAGCCTGTTAGATGAACATGGGGTGGAGCAATCAGATCAGAGGCAACTCCACAAGATTATTGGAGATTATTACAAAAATCTGTTTAAAGGCAGTCAGATAAGTGGTGACAGCATCAGAACTTACCTGAAAGGCATCAAACTCCCAAAATTAGATCAAGCAGAAGCAGACGGCCTGGCCGAGCCCATAACTGAGGAGGAGGTGAAGAGGAGCATTGACTCCTTAAAAACCAAGAAGAGCCCGGGCCTGGACGGTCTGACCAGTGAATTCTATAAGGAGTTCAGAGATGTATTAGCCCCAGACCTGGCGCAGGTCTATAATGATTGCCTTTCTGCCAGGAAACTTCTACAATCACAGTATAAATCTGTTCTGGTTCTCCTGGCAAAGAAAGGAAATCTAAAAGACTTAAAAACTGGCGGCCATTGTCTTTACTGAATACTGATTATAAAGTTCTGGCCAAGATCTTGTATTATAGGCTGAGTGTGGTGGCGGATGACCTGATCATCTCCAACCAGACGTGTGGTGTGAAAGGCCGGACTATAGAGGACTCATTGCTGCTGGTCAGGGAAGCGGTGACGTACATCAGGCAGCACAGCGTAGGAGCATATGTGGTGGGGTTAGACCAGAGCAAGGCTTTCGATAGAGTCCATCATGACTACCTGTACCAGGTGTTGTTGGAGTACGGACTTCCTGCACGCTTCGTACAATGGCTGCAGGTTCTCTATAAGGAGGCAGTAAGCCAGCCTCTAATTAATGGTCACTTGGCAGAACCCTTCAGGACCATGTCTGGTGTAAGGCAGGGCTGCCCTCTAAGCCCATTATTATACAGTGGAGGAAATAATTATTTGACCCCTCACTGATTTTGTAAGTTTGTCCAATGACAAAGAAATGAAAAGTCTCAGAACAGTATCATGTCAATGGTAGGTTTATTGTAACAGTGGCAGATAGCACATCAAAAGGAAAATCGAAAAAATAACTTTAAATAAAAGATAGCAACTGATTTGCATTTCATTGAGTGAAATAAGTATTTGAACCCCTACCAACCATTAAGAGTTCTGGCTCCCACAGAGTGGTTAGACACTTCTACTCAATTAGTCACCCTCATTAAGGACACCTGTCTTAACTAGTCACCTGTATAAAAGACACCTGTCCACAGAATCAATCAATCAAGCAGACTCCAAACTCTCCAACATGGGAAAGACCAAAGAGCTGTCCAAGGATGTCAGAGACAAAATTGTAGACCTGCACAAGGCTGGAATGGGCTACAAAACCATTAGCAAGAAGCTGGGAGAGAAGGTGACAACTGTTGGTGCGATTGTTCGAAAATGGAAGGAGCACAAAATGACCATCAATCGACCTCGCTCTGGGGCTCCACGCAAGATCTCACCTCGTGGGGTGTCAATGGTTCTGAGAAAGGTGAAAAAGCATCCTAGAACTACACGGGAGGAGTTAGTTAATGACCTCAAATTAGCAGGGACCACAGTCACCAAGAAAACCATTGGAAACACATTACACCGCAATGGATTAAAATCCTGCAGGGCTCGCAAGGTCCCCCTGCTCAGGAAGGCACATGTGCAGGCCCGTCTGAAGTTTGCCAATGAACACCTGAATGATTCAGAGAGTGACTGGGAGAAGGTGCTGTGGTCTGATGAGACCAAAATAGAGCTCTTTGGCATTAACTCAACTCGCTGTGTTTGGAGGAAGAAAAATGCTGCCTATGACCCCCAAAACACCGTCCCCACCGTCAAGCATGGGGGTGGAAACATTTTGCTTTGGGGGTGTTTTTCTGCTAAGGGCACAGGACAACTTATTCGCATTAACGGGAAAATGGACGGAGCCATGTATCGTGAAATCCTGAGCGACAACCTCCTTCCATCTGCCAGGAAACTGAAAATGGGTCGTGGATGGGTGTTCCAGCACGACAATGACCCAAAACATACAGCAAAGGCAACAAAGGAGTGGCTCAAGAAGAAGCACATTAAGGTCATGGAGTGGCCTAGTCAGTCTCCGGACCTTAATCCAATCGAAAACCTATGGAGGGAGCTCAAGCTCAGAGTTGCACAGAGACAGCCTCGAAACCTTAGGGATTTAGAGATGATCTGCAAAGAGGAGTGGACCAACATTCTTCCTAAAATGTGCGCAAACTTGGTCATCAATTACAAGAAACGTTTGACCTCTGTGCTTGCAAACAAGGGTTTTTCCACTAAGTATTAAGTCTTTTTTTGTTAGAGGGTTCAAATACTTATTTCACTCAATGAAATGCAAATCAGTTGCTATCTTTTATTTAAAGTTATTTTTTCGATTTTCCTTTTGATGTGCTATCTGCCACTGTTACAATAAACCTACCATTGAAATGATACTGTTCTGAGACTTTTCATTTCTTTGTCATTGGACAAACTTACAAAATCAGTGAGGGGTCAAATAATTATTTCCTCCACTGTATGTCTTCAGTCTGGATCCTTTTTTAAGAAAGTTGCAGGATAATAGAAATCTCTTGGGGTTGAAATGTCACCTACAGAGTAAAACAGTGGATGTGAAGTTCTGTGCTTATGCAGATGATGTGACGGTTCTGGTGTCGTCTAGTGATGATTGTGTGGCCCTACAACAGGAGATAGCAGCTTTCTCTCGAGTGTCGAATTCTGCTGTGAATATGGATAAGAGCGAGGCGTTGTGGCTGGGGGGTGACCGTGGAGTCTTCTCAGTGCCCTTCAGAACAGTGCAGGACAAGATAAAGATTTTGGGAATTCAGTTTGGAACTGTAGATGATGGGAAGGTGAACTGGGAGGAGAAGCTGGCGGTGTGTGAGCAGAAGGTGCAGTGCTGGCGGCACTGGAAGCTGACCTATCAGGAGAAGATCCGCCTGCTGAAAAGCTTCCTGCTCCCGCTATTCCTCTACGTCAGTGTGGTGTTCCCAGTGCCCGATAAGTTGCTTACCAGACTGACCAATATCTTCTTCCACTTCTTGTGGGGTAATAGGGTGAATATAGTCAGGAGGAACATTGTCTATCTCCCCCAGAAGGAGGGCGGCCTGTCCATGCCCTGCCCAGAGCTCTTCTTTAACCTCATGTTTCTGATGAAGAATTTCTCATTCTGTAAGAGTTCAGAGTTGAAGCTGTGGAGTTCTCTGTTTAAGAACCAGATCCAGCAGTTTGTCTCTGTGTGGTCGGTAGGTGACCCCATTAAGAGGATCTCGGGGCGCATTAAGAATAACGTTTCCTGGTACGCTGTACATGTAATTAGTAAGATCATTAAATGGAAAATCTTATATGGTGATGTAAAGCAGCTCAGTAGGAAAGAGATGTATAAGAACCTGCTGATATCTCAGTTTAGTGTCCAAATCCAGCTGAGGAACGCCCCAAACCTGGATGTAAAACAGGCTGTGAGAATCCTGGAGGACCCCAGAGTCCCCGCTCACATGAAGGATGTGTCATGGCTGGCATTTCACGGTAAAATGTATGTCAGGGACAATCTAAAATGTAGAAATGTGCCAGACAGATCCTGTCCTAGAGAGCAATGCCGTCAGGTACTGGAGACCATGGAGCACCTTCTGCTGGACTGTCCGTTCAGTATCCAGGTATGGGAGGCCGTGTCACTGTCCCTTCAGTTACCCCATCTAGTAGGGCAGCCGTACCCTCAGCTCTTGTATGGAGACTTCCCCCCAGATCTCAGACAATATAGCAGAAGTTCCCTGTATGTAGTGAATGTGGTGACCATGTACCATCTGTGGTGTGCGCGGTGCTGCCTGGTCATCAACAGGGAACTCCTGACCGGTGATAAAATCTTATATAATATCCTGGAAAGTCTGAAGATGATATATAAGAAAGACGGGAAAAATAACCGCAATAACGTGTACTGGAGGAACATCAATGTGTCAGCATTTGTATAATGTGTTGTGATGTTAATCAAAGTGATGTAACTTTATATTATTTATTCTTTTCTATGATTTTATTGTAAATGTATTGTAATATTTTGTTGCCTGTTTTTAAATAAAAAGATCATTATAGTAGTTATATTCTTGTACATAGGAGCAGTAATATAGTAGTTATATTTTTGTATATAGGAGGTAGTATTATAGTAGATATATTCTTGTATATAGGAGCAGTATTATAGTAGTTATATTCTTGTACAGGAGCGGTATTATAGTAGTTATGTTCTTGTACACAGAGGTAGGTATGCAATCATTAAAGGATGACAGAGATAATGACTTTCCTTAACTACCATCCAGTCACGGAGCACTATTGTATTTCTCATTTTTGGTCTTACCTCTAAGTGTGTCTGTCAGTCGCGGTTCACACTGTGTTTTATGCTGGAAGACAAGGCAGGAGAGCAGAGCAGAGATCTCCTCAGGGTCGAGTGGTGACAGTGCCCCATCCAGTACCAGTTCAGTAACCAACAGTTCATGACTGCTAACCACACAAGCCACGCGTCGCTTCAGCTGCACCGCTCCGCCATCATCTATGTAATGTAAGGTGCGTAAGACCTGGCGGCATCACAGAGGAAGGAGAGAATGGGCAAAGAGTTACTTGCATGTTCTGCAGAGGACAGGACCTGCTCCACCCTGAACATCCATGTCCTTTGACTTACATTGATTCTTTGCTGGTACTCGGGCAAGAGGCTCAATGACTGGTAAGAAGTCAGAAAGCGGAGACGATCTAGCTCACCCATGACCTGCGATCGCTGCTCCAGATGGAGATACTAATAAAAAGACAAAATGGATGGAGTCATGAGAACAAGATAACCACAGGGGAGACGATATTGTGTAAGAATCAATGATGACATCACCTGGGGTGTAAAACGAGGGCTGTTGGGGAAGCTGAATTCTCTCAAGGTTCCTTCCAGTCTCTTAATTCTGCTGACGGCCTCCACCACCTCCAGCTCCTGTAACTGCAGATCATTTACAGGACACAGTGGCATTAGTGCCCCAGGGGGCAGGTCCGCCAGTCGAGACAGCTCCTGCGTCACACCCGACACTGCAGGGCCCGGAGGGTCATTTCTGTCAATGTATGAAAATGTGATGTTGGCCAATAAAATGGAGGAAAGTTTTTAGAATTGTAGACGTGTGTGGGATGGTGACCCTGGGGTCAGTTACCTGAAGCGAGGGGATTGGCTCCTGGTGACATCATCCAAAACTGTGTCGGCATGAACCCTTAATGTCATGAGAATTTCTGAGGGGCGGAGTTTCAGAAGCTTGCAGTCACATGGTCCTAGAGTGGGAGGGGCATAAAAGTGAAAGCACTTGTAATATATATATAATATTCAAGAAATCATACAACTTTGCGGAAGGGTTACAGACCCATTCCTTTCAAAGGGGCAGAAATGGATGTGGACAGCACACTATGTGATGTCCGCATCCGCATTTCCGCATCCGTGTTTCCGCAAAAAAATAGACCATGTCCTTTTCTTGTCCGCAATTGCGGACAAGAAAAGGCATTCTCTATATAGTGCCAGCAATGTGCAGTCCGCAAAATGCGGAATGCACATTGCAGCCGTCCGTGTTTTGCGGATCCGTGTTTCCGCAAAACACACTACGGACGTGTGAATTAGGCCTTAGGCCTCATGCGCACGAACGTTTTTTTTGCGGGTGTACGGGCCGTTTTTATGAGTTCCGTATACGGTCCGTATGCGGACCCATTCATTTCAATGGGTCCGCAAAAAAAACGGAAGTGTTTCCGTGTGCATTCCGTTTCCGTGTTTCCGTTTTTCCGTTCCGTTAAAAGATAGAACTTGTCCTATTCTTGTCTGTATCACGGACAAGGATAGTACTGTTCTATTAGGGGCCAGATGTTCCATTCCGCAAAAAACGGAATGCACACGGATGTCATCCGTATTTTTTACGGATCCGTTTTTTGCGGACCGCAAAACCATACGGTCGTGTGCAATAAGCCTTAGGGTCCATTCACATGTCCGCATTTATTTTCCGCATCCGATCCGCATTTTTTGCGGATTGGATGCGGAATCATTCATTTCAATGGGTCCGCAATATTTGCGGGCAGCACACTGTGTGCTGCCCGCATCCGTATACCCATCCGCAGCTCCGCAGAAAAATAGAGCAGGTCCTATTCTATTCCGCAAAATCAGGGCCGTGGTCTTATAGATTTGTATGGTTCCGCAAAAAATACGGATGTCACACGGATGCTATCCGTATGTCATCCGTTTTTGCGGATCCGTTTATATAGTTCCGGTCACATGAAAGAAATCTATGAGCAGTTCTGCCCTGAAGAGCGAGCCAGGAGAAGTATTTGTAAGAGGAAAAGAAGTACCTGCGATAAAAACATGCCTCTACATGACGTAGAAACGCTAATAACATTGGTGGAAGAGAGAGATGAATTATGGGACGTGCGGTCAAGTCATTATCATGACCGTCTCAAACTAATACATTTTTTTTTTATAGAAACCATTACAACTTTATTAACATTTTAAATTTACATCATGTTCTCGTTTTTGCGGATCCGCAAAAACGGATAACATACGGATGATATACGGAAACTATTTTGCGGAACAACGGATCCGCAAAAAATGGACCGTAATTCCAGATTTAAATATGCGGACGGTTAGGCTACATGCACACGACAGTTGTTTTTTGCTGTCCTAAAATCGCAGATCTGTCTTCCTTTTTTTTCCACACCACATCCGCTCCGTGTGTCCGCAAATTTTGTAGGTTGTGTTTCCACGTGTCTTCCATTTTTTTTGCGGATCTGCAAAATAAACGGAAGGCTTGAACCAGTTTCTTAAAGTACCTGTACAAGTGCCCTGGTTTCCAAGCAACCATCCGCAATAAAACACGGATGCGGATGACAAACGGATGGCTTATGTTGGTCATCCGCATTTTTTGCGGTCCCATTGACTTCTATGGGTCCGCAAACCATTTTTTGCAGGCAAGAATAGGACATGCCATATTTTTTTTGCGGACGTGAAATGCGGACAGTGGACGCGGACAGGCAAAGGAAGAGGCATTCTCATTTTTAACGGATCCATAGAAATAAATGGGAAACCTTCGGATCCGCAAAAAAAACAGAACGGGGGCCGCAAAAAACCACTGCCGTGTGCATGTAGGCTAAGGAGCTGGTTCCCGACCTGTCAGAACTTCAGAAAGGCCACAAAAATACAAAGGCCGAATGTCGAAATAATTAGGTGCCCCACAGGTGGAGAAAACGGTGAATGAGACAGGCCCGTCTTAGGCGTAGAAAAAGGTCTAAGGGTCCATTCACACGTCCTCCTAAAAGGATAGCAATTTTACAGAACTAGTGCGCACCCATTCATTCCAACGGGGCCGCAAAAGATGCCGACAGCATACAGTGTGCCGTCCGCATCCATAGTTCCGTTCCGCGGCCCTGCAAAAAAGATAGAGCATGTCCTATTGTCCGCAGCCACGGACAAGAATAGGCATTCCTATCATAGTTCCGCAAAATGCGGAATGCACATGGCCAGTATCCGTGTTTTGCGGATCCGCAATTTGCCGAACGGAAAAACACTTGCGGACGTGTAAATAGAACCTAAATGTAAGAGATCGGAAGCTGTCTGACATTGAGAAGTGGCGCTGGATGCGCCAAAGTTATGGAGAGACGGGGCCTCTTCATAGCACCGGCGGATCCATCGCCAGTCTAGGGCTTTAGACGCCGGTCTTAATAAATGTGCCCCATAATGGCCACACTTTTCATAGACTTTTCTCTTCTTCTTACCCTCAGGTCGGAAGACTTTGCCCATTAAAAGATCATCTGGACATGGAAGCGTCTGGCTCTCCTTCTCCCCTCGTTCGGTAGAGGCCATTTTCTCACCTTCTTCTCACACAGCACCAGTGTGGTGTAGACCCTATCGGTGGCATCTGAAGACACCTGAAGGACAGAAGACAACGACTGCAGAACTCTAGACCAGTCCCTAGGTCTATAGTGAGCTCTGGCTTTAATCCTCCCTGCAGGACCACTCCAGGCACCCAAGGGTGATACTCGGTACTGATGGTGATGATCCGTCCCACACTTAGACACTTCATGCTATTCATGGATTCGACCACCTTTTTCTGGAGGAGACGTTGATTGAACCTCGGATAGTGT